>RJWM01002166.1:0-134785 GCA_004363535.1 Dasyprocta punctata | reverse complement strand
CATCCTATGGTACTCTGAACATCATCACTATATACTTCAAATATGTTGTTTAACCTTTTTGGTCCTTGGTTCTTTCATCTTCACCTGTCTTCCTACTTCCTATTATCTATCTTTCATTTTGTTCTTTATATTTTTGGTTCCTTATATAAGAGAAACCATGTGATATTTAAACTTGTATGTCTGATGCACTTCACTTAACATTATAGTGTTGAGTTCATTCATATTCCTACAAATCAGTCAAGTTTATCATTCTTTATGGAAGAATAATATGCCATTGTGTATAAATATCACATTTTCTTTATCCATTAATCTATTGATGGACATACAGGATAGTTCCAAGATTTAGCTATTATGAATTGTTCTGCTATAAACATGAGCATGCATGTATCATGAACATGCATGTAATATGATGTCTTTAACTCTTAGGAAATACTTATAAGGGAAATTGCTGGGTCAAATGGAATTTCTAGTTTTAGTTTTTTTGAGAAATCTCTATAATGATCTCTATAGTGATTGAACTAGTTTACATTCTCACTAACATTAAGTATTCACTGAAGAGAAAGAAAACAATCTGTCTACTCAAGTATTTGTGCATAAATTCTTTGTTTATGAATTTATTTCTAATACCTCCCAAATGAAAAAACCCCAAGTACTCATCAATTATTGGAAGGATAAACAAATTGGGGTCTAGTCATAAAATAGAATACTATTCTGCAATAAAAAGCAATGAAATATTTATATATTTGATAGCATATTTCAAGACAGTTCTGCTGAAATCCCTAGAAAATGCACAAAAATTACCTTGAGTGAAAGGACCCAGACAAAAATGAATATGTACAGTTTCATTTATACTAATTTTTTAAAAATTCCAATTAAACTACAGTGATAGAAAAAAATCGATAATTGGCTGTAAATGAGTAAGGAGGAGCCAAAGGATTACCAAGGAGCGTGAAGAAGTTTTGGAGTTGATAGAAGTTTCATCTTGATTGTGGTAATCATTTTAGTGACAGGTACAGATGTCCAAATTGATCAAAGTACAAAATTCAAACATGTAGTTTATTATATATTAATTAAATTCCAATGATGCTGCTGCAAAATTGATCTGCACAGATGCCTTTCTCCCTCTCCCTTCCTCCTCTTCCTTGAAATTTAATCATTAGTTTACATGCATTGGTCTTTGTACACAGTTCTGAAACTAGAAGTTGTGTCTGTCAAGACATTGGAATTATGTAAATGAGGGTCTGGGAGGCCGTGCAAACAGCCTGGCGCATGGGAAATGCTCAGTAAGAAGCTTCATCCTTCCACCCTTCGTGCCCTTAGCAAAAATGTTTGTTTGGACAGTGCCAGTCAGCTCAACGGAGGTGGAGGGGGAAAATGTAGGTAGAAGCTACAGCAAGGACTAGAAGAATGACAAAAGCTTACACCAAGGTGGGTATGTGTAAAAGTCTGGGGGATTCTATACCCTATTAAAGAGCTGGCACTTTGGTTTATAAATAAGAGGAGATATACTTCAACTTGCGGGGTCGGGGTATGACATTGGCAGGCTTGTGCCATAGAAAGATTACTCATTGTTTAAAGTACACATTGTATGATGGTCAGTATGTGAAATGTTACCCCAAGGAAGCAGACAGAGGTAGGCAGTGCTGATTTCTGTGAACTTTCCCTGTGCTCTAATCTTTAGACTGTGTCAGTGTACAACCAAAGAAGGGAGGGAGAGTGGGAAAAGTCTTCTGAAGGAAAAGTTGGAGTCTTTGTCAGTTGCAGATCTCTATCTTTCTTTTCAGTCAAGGTCCACCCAAAGCTCTCACAGCAAAGACGGGCAGACAGGGTCGGCACTATATTTCTCATTCCTTCCCTGCTGTGTAGAATGGTCCTGATGTGGACATGTGCACATTGACTCTAGCGTGTATCCACCCTCCCCAATAAAGTAGGAGGCATTAGGATGAGACCCCATTAGTTGCTATATGTTATGGGTAATAGTATGAAGGGTTCTTTCCCCCTAGTGGGGCCTGAGCTGTATCCCTAGCCATTGCTTTGAGTGTTTGTTTTTGCAGTACTGAGAGTTGAACCTAGGGCCTTCACTCTGAACCATGTAAGCCTCCTTTTTTATTTTATTTTATTTTATTTTTTTATTTTATTTTATTATTATTATTATTTTTTTACTTTGAAATGAGATCTCACTAAGATTCCAATTTGTTCAGTCTGGACTCAATCTTGTGATCTTCCTATCTCTGCCTCCCAGAGTGCTAGCATCAGTGATTTTTTAATGAATATCCACAGAGTGGAAATGCCACCTGTACACCTCCTTCCTTGTCTCAGTATGCTATCACAACAGCAGTTTCTCCTAAGTATAAAGGGTCTCTGTTTTTGAACAGTAAGCAGTTCCTAATAAACACATCTGTTCTCAGATTACTGGCAGTGAAGTCTTAAGTGTCTATGACATATGCCGCATTCCTGGCTTAAGCACCTTTGGAGGGCCCAACTTGTAACACTTGTGTCTTTTTTGCTCCCTAAACCAGCTCTACACCATGTCTTTCTCTCCAGGTTGGATTTGGTTTGGCCAAAACTCTTTGACTCTAAAGCAGCAGGAAATGAATGATCTCAAATAAATATTTGCTCAAAGCTAATGTGTAGGAGGTATCCAGAAATGGAAGGAGACTTTCACATACTCAACAGAGAAGTTTTAGGCAAGGTTGAGAGTAAATGGTGGCAAAAAACTGTAGAGCACAAGAATATGCCACTTGGTGATTAGCACTTCCTTGAGATTCTCTGGTATCTCTATCCCGGAAGGAGGAGCCTTACATCTTGGAGGTCATCAGTAGAAATCTTTTGCTGGACAACTGAATGACCAAGGCAGAAAGTCTTCTTTTCTTTCTTACATTGCAGACTCTTGAATCTTGAATCTTTACCTTGACCTTTGATGTGAGATCAGTTTGGTGACTTACCACTTGCAAGGGATAATACTGTTCCCAAAGAGGCCTGATTTATGAGTCACTTCACACCCAAGAGCTTCTGCTAATAGACCCAAAACCTTAGATCAGTTTGTAATGATTGAGTTTTAGCATCCAAGGCCACATATTGATGCTGGCTAAATCTGCCTCCAATTCTATTGATTCCATTGTGTTTCTCCTGTCACTTTCTTAGTGTTCTGTCAAAGAGGCAAGGTTGGGCTATCGTGAACAAATTGCATCGTTGATGAGGCCATGGCTGTTGCCTGGTGCTGGAACAAATGCCACCTAAGTAGAATGTTTAGCCTTAATCCAGCCCTTAGATCATTATCTCTTCGTTTAATGTCCTAGGTCTTAATATATAGAGGTATTTTGTGTATTTTTTTAAAAAGAATTTTAACTGAGAGGCAAGGAACCATCAGATGCTTTAATTTGTATAGGGAATTTAATATTTCATCTATTTTCTCTGCATTCTTTTGGTGGACAGGAACAAGGATAACTGTTTTATAAGACTTTTTATTAGTTTCTAAATTGAAACATGCTCTAGATACCATGTTGTAAGGAATGGGGAAGAATCTTCAGATGTTCCAGTGTTGAAAAAAAAAAATATGGTACAAGAAGCTATTGAACAGCGAGCACACAGAGACACATTGTTGGCATAGTTATTGAACTGAGAACTCTAAACATGTCCTGGGAAGAGGAAACTTTCCCGTCTAATTCCAGGAACAAGAGCTGTGTGGATCATTGGTAGGCAAGTGCACTGAATTTCAGATCTTCATAATAAAGAGCTTCGGGACATGGAAGGGGTAAACGTTTTATTTTGTTTTTGAAATCCGGTTTCCCACTAAAGCTGTTAGGAAAAGAAAATGAATCCTTAATGGTTACACTGACAATCTGTCTGCCTGATACAAAAGAGCTGGTGCCCATAACCGGTCCTTGGCTGTCTGAAATTGAAAATAGTCGCCGTAACATGTCTGTGTGCTCCCATTCAGCTTTATGTTCCAGGCGATTGCTTGGCTGATAACCAACAGTGAGTTTTTTGATCCAAGGCCTCCCATTGCACGGGTCTAAAAAAATCTCAGTAGATGTCCCGAAACAACAAATATGAAAGATTTTTGTTCCCTATAATGACAGTCTTTCCTGCAGAGCCTCCTACTTTGGAGCTAGATATTCTATAAAGGAGTTTTAAAACAGTTTTCTTCTCTTTCAAAATAGCCTGTGTTATTTAAGAATCTATTTTTAAGTGTCTGTCAAATGCCTTGAGACCCTAATAACAGGATCATATCACTCTCTTAAAAAAAAAAAGGTTCCAGTGGCTTCCTGTGGATGCTATTATCATTGCCTCCCTTCTACCTTCACAGTTAAAATAGAAACTTCATAGAACCCATGAGGCTTAAATCAAGACTCAAACTGCAGCCAATAGGTCCAGTGGGCTGCTTGATTTTACAGCTTACGTTTACTGGAACATTTAATATGCATTCATTTACATACCTGTGCACTGCATTGCATTTTCTTGTGGCTGCTTTTATGCTATGTCTTAGCTCCTTTTTTGTTGCTGGCACAAAATACCCAACACCCACAAGTTGAAGTTGTTTTCACTAACAGTTTGTAGCCCTGGTCAGTTGGCTCCTAGGCAGGTTGGCATGGCAGAAGGGAAATAGGCCAGGGCAAGGCAGGAAGCTGCAGACACAACTTTCCTCTTACTTTCATTCCCTCTGTATTCCATCCAGGCCACAAGCCTATTGGTTGATGCCGCGCACACCCAGGGTGGGTCTTCTGTTTTCAGTAAATCAATTCATCCACACCCAGTGCTACACTGAACCAATCAGTGGACTAATCCAGTGTCACACCCATGTTCCACATACCTCCCAAAAACCCCACCTATGACCACAGGAGGCTTTGGGGCATATCTATATGTAAGCCATAATGTGCCACAAGAACACACCTGGATGGTCATAACAGACATAATATGGCTTAAAAAGCCAAAAATATTTACAAAGTGAACCTTTACCAAAAATGTTCCCTGGATTTGCCTTCGGTGGTCTGGCTAGTTGCCTTTCTACCTTTCTAACCCTTGTTTCCTTATTTCCACTAACTTCCCTTTAGTCTTGCTGATGTTTTTTTCTGTCCCTGAATGTTCCAGGGTCATTTCCTCCCCACCATCTTGCCACAGGATGTGGCTTTTCTAAGGATGCTGTCACCCAAAGCTTCTCATGCTGCAGCCCGTCCATCATTCAGATCTCAGGCTGCAGAAGCGTAGGCCTATTAGATTGATCTTTGAATTTTCTTCACTCCAAACCAAAGCAATTTCTGCTCTAATTACCTTCTCTTTCTCCTTATTGTTATCAGTAATCAATGCCCGTTATTGTTCTGTTCATTTGGTTTCTACCTGCATCTCCTCATCTCACCATCACTGGTGAAATATTTAAGGAAAACAATTTATACTCAACAGAGAGTCTTTCATATATGAATAACTTTTAGGCTAGGAATTATTTCTTTTTTCTTTTTCTTTTTCCTTTCTTTCTTTCTTCCTTCCTTTCTTTCTTTCTTTCTTTTTCTTTTTTTTTTTTTTTTTTTTTTTTTTTTTTTTTTTTTTTTTTTTTTTTTTTTTTTTTTTTTTTTTTTTTTTTTTTTTTTTTTTTTTTTTTTTTTTTTTTTTTTTTTTTTTTTTTTTTTTTTTTTTTTTTTTTTAAGCCTAGAGTTTCTTTTATTGTTTTACACTTGTTCTGTTGCTGGTCAGAGAGCTTAGGTCCTAGCAGTCAAGCCCCCCTCATACACCACCACCACCACCACCACCACTCCAGTTCTCGTGCAATGTGTCTCTGGGCAGAGGAGGAGGGTACTGCAGGGACCTTCCTCTTTGACTTCTTTCTTTTTTGATCCTTTTTCTTCATGCATTTCAAGGAGCTGTCTCAGCTTTTAGAGTGCTTAATGTGCTCAATATGCCCATTAATTCTCTTAATCAGAATTTTGCCCTTAACTAGTTTGTTTACATCAATGCTGATACCATGTTGGGCCCATTATAGATTTCAGTTTTGTCGTGGTACCTTTTCTCAGCACCATTTGTGGAAGCATTTCTTTTTGAACAGCACCCATTCCCTTGATGTCTACCATATCTTCTTTCTTTTCTTTTTTTTTTTTTTTTTTTGCGGTACCGGGGATGGAACTCACAGCCTCGTGCCTGCCAGACAGGTGCTTAAGTTGTTGAGCCAAACTCCCAGCCCTAGTTTTTTGAGGCAGAGTTGCACTATGTAGCTCAGGCCAGCCTTGTGCTCACATTGTAGCCCAAGCCGGCCTCGAACTCACAACGCTCCCCCTACCTCAACCTCCTGAGTGCTGGGATTAAAGGCATGCGCCACCACGCCCAGCTAATATCTTCTTTATTATAGATTTGCATGCATGTGGCCAAAGAACAACTCTATGTTTTCTAAAAGTCCCAGAGAACACATATTGTTTGCTTCCAATCCTTTCCTTGTGTTAACTATTTTGGCAAATTACTGGAAGATTTCAGTCAAAAAGAAAATAATTTCATTTCTAGGAGTATCTAATAAGGAAGAAATTGAATGTATTTCAAAGATAGAGGTGCCAGAATATTCATCGTGACCCAAATGTCTAACCAGTAGAAAATAGTTAGAAGCTTTGTATAACTTCTGTACAACACACAATCTAGAATTGTTTAAAATTGTGACAAATTACAGAGTTTGCAACATCAATCTCTGAACATTTATTATGCATTAGTTACTGGGCTGAACACTTCCAAAATATTATCTTACTGAACTTCCACAACAAACTCAAAACAGTGATTAACATGATCCCCACTTACACATCAGAAAACAGAAAGTTAAGAGAGTGCAGGTGACATTTCTTATATTCCAGAGTCAGGAAGGGAAAAAGAGAGTGAGTGATCAAGACCTATCTCACGTAGTCACCAAACTCTTGAGATGTGTACGTTGGTGATAGGAATGAGGCCATAAGTTAAGAGAACTTTAAGGTAGGTTAAGGAACTTGTCGGAGATCAAACAGCAAACAATCTACAGAGACAAGCTGAACCCAGATGGTCCGACTCGAGTGCAGGTGGACAGGTGAGGTAGGGAGTTAAAGGATCTCTGAGATGGTCAGCAGATAAAGCACAGGAGGGCTGCTGCACTTCTGAGTGACAAGAGAAAACAGAAAGGAAATGAGTCGTTGAAGGAGCAAGTCAGTACCCTCCCTAAGATAAGGAAGCAGGATATAAAGAAAGCCCAAAGGGACCCCCATAAAAGTAAATCCCCTCCTTATGCAGTGTGACTCTGTGGAGTAGCTGGCTTATCTGTCTGTGGAGAAGTAATCTCCACTGTATCTGTATCTCTTTCCTGTAATAAACTGTTATTTTTGTCCTAAAATTGGCTCATTTATGATTTAAATCTATGTGAGGCTAAGAGATAAGTGATAATTGGTAGCTGGGCAGAGCAGTGAATGCCTCTAATTCCAGCACCCAGGAGGCTGAGGCCAGAGGATTATCCTGAGTTCCAGGTCAGCCTGGGCTACACAGTGAACTCAAGTCCTGCCTGAACTACATAGCAAGATCCTGTCTCAAAAAAAAAACAAGAGAGGAGGAGGAGGAGGAGGAGAGAGACAGAGAGGAGCTGTTCCTTCTGTGCCTCATTTTCTTCATTTGTAAAATGAGAATCACAGTAGTATTTTACATGATTATCATAAGACTTGAATAAGTTAATTCATTTCACATGTCCATGTGTACTCACAGATATCAAGGAAATAGCCACAAGCAAAGAAGATTTAAGTTTCCCAGTCTATATCCCAATATCCTAGTGGAGGAAGGCTTTAAATAAATAAATGAACAGAGTAAAGAATGTCAGACTATAGCAAATAGTATGGGAAAAGTAGAGATGAAGTCCCAAGATAGGGGGAGTAGTCTTTGCAACTGTGAACTGGTGCTCAGAGAAGCCTCACTGAGTCTGTAACCAAGGCACAAAGCAGCAAACTATTAGGAGCTGTGTGATAAAAGCAGGGACCAGCAAGTGCAAATGTTCTGAGGCAGAAGCACATCAGGAGTATTTGAGAAGTGACAAGTAGGCTAGTGTGAGCAAGAAGGAACAGTGCAGAAGGTGAAGAGGAACAGGAACCAGTTCTTGTGAAATTAGCATGACTGAGGAACCATTTAGCGAGTTTTGTATGGAGGCACAAATAACTTTAAATTTGAGAGACTTAATCAGACATAAAGTATTTCCATGGAAAGTGCACAAAACAGTGCCTGGTAGATAGCAAATGGCCAACAAAGCTTAGATATTTTTATTTTCAGTATTAACACGTTCATCTTTTAATCTGAATATATTTTCCAAAATTTCTTCAGGAACAACATAAATTCAAAAGAAAAATGTCATCTTCCCTGATCTTTATATACAACTGTGCACAGTCAGTTTCTCTACTGCTGAGGAGAAGCCCGTCTGTGCTGCAAAATATAAGAAGGCTGAATTGTAGCAAGAACTGTGCCCTGACACCCGGGCTGGAAAATGCTCCAACCCCAGGAAGGCTGAGCAAGTTGATAACCTTAATTCCTGGGGCAGTGATTGGGGCTCCCACATTTTGTTATGCAATAAAGTGAACACTACATCCACCAAGAACACGGGAGTGCTTCCTTCATGTAGTTAACTTTTTAAAATATGCACACATCTCCGCAGTGATAAAACAACACTTTTGCATTTAAAATACTCTTTTGATAAGATCATTTTTTTCTGGCAACTGCTCCACAAGATTTTTCCTTTGGTATTTTTAAAGCATAAATTTAGTTGAGTAGCAGCCAGTGAAGGAACGACCTCATACTCAAAGGCTTATGTTCAATGGTTTTTGTGGGTCTAGTTTGCTATTTTTGATAGCTTCTAATTTCAAGCATTCATTCTTTCATTCATCCCTTGAATATTTATTGAAAGTTGCTTATGTTCCAGGTACACTTCCCTGGGTGTGAGAGGTAGAATAAGGAAAGAGATAAATCCTTTGTCTTCCTGGGAGTTAGCGTTGTATAGAGAAGAGAACCATGTCCATATCAAAAACCAGAAAATGAAAGTCGGAGGAATAAAGAAGGCTTTGGGATAGATTCTACAGAGACTAATGTTTTAGATGAGGACAGTCAAGGAGGGCTTCTCGGAGGAGGTGGCCTTCAAACAGAAACTTGCATGAGATGAGGAAGCAAAGGGAACAGCATGGGTAGAGGCACTGGGAGGAGGGAGTGTTGCAGTGAGGAGGGTAGAAGTAGGAAATTCATTGACAGGCGGGGAGCCTGGGCCATTCAAGTGGTGCTTTGGAACCCATTCTGGCAAGACAGGAAGGAACAGCAGGCTCTGGCACCTGACTTATGTTTCAGAATGACCACTTGGGCTACTGTTAAGAAGAAAACCAAAGCGGGACTAGAGTGGGTCAGTTGAGTCAGATAGAAATTTCACAAGCACCTGCACTCTTGAGAGAGCATCTCAGATTGCATCCTTGACACAATCCAAGAAGGATAAATAAATAAATAAGGCATAAAATAAAGCATCATACTACCTTTGGGGGAATTTACATTTAATAAAATTAATGAGGTAGGTAAGGGTCCAGACCTTCCTAAAAGAAGGTAAATCTTATGAACAGTGTCTCAGGGATCCTGGCCCCAAATCTTTCCTTCTTTCTCCAGAAACTATGTGGCTATTTCAGGTCCCATTCACCTGCCATGGAACCAGATTGAGATGGTTTTCAGGTAGCAAATAAGCCTGCTAGCCTTCCTTTTCTCTCCTTCCTTCTGCAGATCCTAGAGGGCTCCTCGATGTGCCCAGGTGCTGTGAATCTGGACCACGATGCAGTGCCCTGAGGCTTGTGAACAGCATAATGCCAGCGGCTGTTACTCACATAGGCTATGATGACAGTCACACTCCATGCAGCTGTGCAGTGTCTCCTGCACCGCTGTACCCAGCAGCCTTGCCCCTGTGCTAGGTACCGGGGATAGGGATGGCTAAGACATGGTAGTTTCAGTTCATTCTGTAGCCAGATTATAGTGAGTACCTTTGTCTTGTCTTTCTTGTGACCTCATTTGTTTATCCACATCCTTTATGTAAATACAAAAGTAGCTGGACTGACAGCATGGTGCATTTCAGAGGGAAAAGAAAAATGCATAACTTCCAAACTTGTCTTCTAGTCAAGGCTCCAGAAGTTTCCACTCTGGAAATCCATCAGAAGTTGAGATCAAAGCAGGTAACAGAGGTGAGTTGTAGCCAGGGCTGATTTGCAATTCCACATGCATCGCCAAACACCATCTGGGCTTCTGCCGAAGCATCTGCCAGCTCTGCCCAATGCTCAGGCCTGCGCACCAGGAACGAGATGAGCTAGATTGTCTAGGCAAAACTGGCAGATGGTGCGTTGCCTGGCAAATCACAGGGTTAAAAGTGTCAACTCAGCAGCACTGTGGGGGCGAGGGGGAGGTGGCCTTCTGTTCAGACCTCCTTTCCTGTGTGTGTCTGTGATGTGTCCACATTTTCACATGCTCCATGCCTGCTGGTACCGTCTGCTGAGAAGAAACCGTCTCTCCTGTCAGCTGACAGATTCATTCATGCCCTCGGTATGTGTATTTATATATCCACTTGTGTGCAGCTCTGACTGGCCCTTGAGGACAGTCAACAAAATGACAGGGAAACAAATTCATGAAACTCACACTAGTAAGAGAAAACAATCAACAGATCATTTGCATAGCAATGTGTGCTCTAAGAACACTACACTGGGTGACTGGGGCAAAGAGGGGCTAGAAAAATTAATGTGGCTTCAGACTTGATATTCGGGGAAGGCTTCAGGGAGGAGGTGATACTGAAGCATAAGTAGTGGGCAGGATCCCAAGAGCAAACGTAATTTGATAAACTCATTCACACTGACTCGCTGGCTACTTCCTTCTTCCATTTCTCTCTCTTCCTTCTTTTCTTCTGTCTTTGTTTTATTTCATTTTGTTGTGTTGTGTTGTGTGTGTTGTGTTGTGTTGTGTTGTGTTTCTGTTGGAATATTGTTGAACATTTGTTGAGATTCTGTTGAGACTGAAAAGTTGAGGAATCAGATGTCCTGTCCTCAAGGCACTTTCATTCTAGTGCAAGACACAGGCATTAAGTAAACAGTGAATGAATATATAACAGTATCAATTGCTTAACTTCTGTGACAGGATAGGTGGGAATGTGGTGGCATGTGGCATCTGAGCAGGGGACAAGGAGGGGAAGGAGCTGTGAAAATGACTGAGGCAAAAGGAAACGGCAGGGAAGGGAAGAATATGCTGAAAGGAACAACTAGGGAGAGGAACCATAGGACCTGTGGTGTCTGCAGTGGGGCAGGTGGGAAGGTGTTTCAGAGGGACCGGGGACTAATTCATGTGACACCACATATAGGCCATGAGGAGGAAGCTCACTTTTATTCTCCATTTTGTCAGAAGACATAGGAAGGCTTTGAGGGAGGCAATGACCTGGTCTCACTGGCATTTTACTAAGAGCACCTTGAATGAGACCAGACTCTAGGCGTGAAAGTAGAAGCCGGGAGACAAGTCAGGCACTGTTCCAGAGGCCCAGACAAGAGACAATGGTAGCCTGGGCGGGAGGAAGAGTGGAGGTGGTGGAAAGCGCTTTGACTAGGGAGATGAGAACTGGACTGTGAAATTTGGTGATTGACTCCATACCAAGAATACACAAAAGAGAAATCTAAATGACTCCATGGCTGTTTTGGTAAATGACAGAGGCATTTTCTGAACACATCAGGTTAAAGGAGAGGCATTTTTGGTGAAAGGAGAGAAACAACTTTTGATATGGTATTTTTGAAACACCTATCGCAAAAGTATGTCAACTAAGAATTCAATACCAGGAGTCCACTAATTCCAGGCCACAGACTGGTATCCATCTGTGGCCTGTTAGGAACCAGGCCACACACCAGGAAGTAAACAAAATCACATAAAGCTTTATCTGTATTAATAGCTGCTTCTCCTCACTTGCATCAGTACCTTAGCTCTACCTCCTGGATAAGCAGAGACCTTAAATTCCCTTGGGAATGTGAACCCTACTGTGACCTGTACATACAAGGGATCTAGGTTCTATACTCATGAAAATCTTATTCTGCTACACTCCTCCCCCCAGCATGTAAGGAAAAGATGCCTTTCCTTACACCTGTCCCTGGTGTCAAAAAGGTTGAGGACCACTGGGGTATACTGTTCAGGAATCCAGGAGAGATGCTGCGAGCTACCAGTTTGTAGATGATACATTCAAACTTAAGACTTCATGAGATCGCTTAGACATGACTGTAGGTAACAAAGTCAGAGAAAAGATGCCCAGGATACGCCAATATTTACAACTCTGCAAGTACAGGAAATAGCAAAGGAGCCAAATCAGAATATCCAGATAGTAAGAAGGAGAGCAGGAAAAGTTATCCAGGAACTGAGGCAGGATAGCTATGTGTGGGAAGTGCTACCCATGTCTTCCAAATGCTGCAGACAAGTCAGGTTAGATGTAGACCTGGTTTGGACCATCAGACTGGCCAATCAGGTCATCGCTAGGAAGGTGGAGTGTGGTTGGATGGGGTGAAAGCCTATTTAGAGTGGGTGCAAGAGACAGCATCGCATCATGACCACAGGAAAGGCTTCCAACAAGAGTGACTGTAAAACCCCAGGATAGCTCCTGAGACCCAGGTGGTTGGCAGAGCAATTTATAAACTCTAGACAGTGATGTTTCTATCGCCAAGAGAGGCAACTTAAAAGTTGGGAAGGGAAAAGAAATCATTATCAGTGTAATATACCTTTGCTCAATTGCTTATTAGTTTTCTGCTACCTCTTCAAAATGTATACTCTATGCCTAGCTTGCAGGTCTTACCAAAACAGTGCACTGGGCCCCTTCGTCCCAGGGCCCATAGTTGGCTGCAGGCCAGTGGAGGTTTCAGACACCTTCCTGGGCTAGAACTAGACAACATGATCTTAGCACATTTGTGGCTTGGTTGCAGTGAATCTGAAGCAGGTGATGCTTCTATCCTCTAGGTAGTGCACTCTGGGTTGGAGCCCCTTTGTTGGTGTGGGTCATTTTGTTTGTTTTTATAATGATAATACTTTAAACTATTATTTGCTGGAATTATGGTTGGCATTACAAATTAGAATTAAAATGTTCAGTCAATATGTCCTGCAGTGCTGACACATAGGAGAATGGAAGAAGATTATGATAGGAAGCAAAGTAGTCTTCAACTGACCGGTACATTTAATTAACGATAGGATATGGTGGGGGGTGGGCTAGTTACCCTGAACTATATCAGAGATAGTGTCTTCCTTCTTATCATCTCCTCTTCCCCTGGTCAGACACTGGGGTCCTCCTTTAATCTTAGGAAGACTGAAGGGACAAATTCCTCCTGACAATGGGATGCCAGTGAAATCTGCATGCAAAACAAACTTTCTTTGGCTCTTGAGATCCTGTTTTTCAATCTTCAATATCTAATACATTTACAGATAAAGGACATGGAGCTGGGGAACCAACAAAGGGTGAGCAGTGATCACAAAATGTCTGGATAAATGTTGGTGTCAGGACTTGAATGAGTGAGATAATGCAGGGTAGTGTATGGTACAGTAAAAGATACATCCCCACTTTTCTTTGACTGATGACAAAGTAGTTCAGTGAAGGCTGGGAAGTCTTCATCCACTATCCGTGCTATCTGGAGGCTGCAGTAGGAGGGGAGGCGAGAAAAAGCTTGGGAGAGACAGGGAATTCACAGGGTACCCAGTAAGCAGTGTCTCTGGCCCACATATGCTCTCACCAATTGCCTGTCTTTTGATGACACGGGCGGGCTCAGTGTGTATATCCCAAGCCCTTTACCCAGCACTCTCTCTAGCCTCCCAGTTCTTTAAAGGCACAAAGACATTTCCTCTAAAAAAAAAAAATCATAATCAGTTAGCAGGGAAGGGTCCTCTTGTTCATGAGCTCTGATTACAAGTGTCTTGAAGTTGTTCTTAGTGAGACATTAAATAAAGTGGGACGTTTTAATACTCAGAACAATTGTAAAATTAATTTTATAAAACATTACAACTTTTTCCGAAGCTTCTGAAAAATCTCACTCTTAGTTCTACATTTAATGAGGTATACTTCAGAGAAAGCTGGATAAAGACATTTCTCAATAGAGTAGAAGAGTGTCTCCATGATGAAAAGACTATCGGCCTCAATAGTATAATAATCAATAATTGATTTGGGGGGATTGAAAGTGATGACTTGAGAAAGATGAGTGTGTCTTTCCACAAGGACTGTAAACTTGAATATAGTGAAGATATCTAAAGCTAATGCAAGCAAAGGGCAAGGATACAGGATAGAAATCTTTTAAAAGGTCTTAATTTTTCTCAAAAGAGCATTCCCACTCACAGGGGTTTCAACTGGAAGAAACCATATATGAAATCTGATTCATGCTACATGTCTGAGAACAGAGATTCATACTTATGGGCTTCCTAGATGCCTACCACCACTGGAAGCCTTGGATTTAATTTCACAGGACATGTGTAAACTATATTTTCCATAATATGCTGTGAGTACCTTGGTATCTGCACATATGGGCTTTTCCATTATTTTTATAAGTCCTTCTTGAATTCTTTTATTATAAAACTGTTAGCCATACAAAATTTAACACTGAGTTTTATGCATCCTTTAGTCAGCGTGTTTCTTTTCATGAAACTAAAATTCATTTACTTCACACTGCTTATAGCATGTCCCCAAAGATGATCTAAACATGACTTGAAGATTTATTACAGATACCTTTTTAAACTTTAGTCCCTGTATGCTTGGATAAACAATGAAAACTCCTGGCACTCAATACATCAGCACTGAGTTTTTGCATTAACATTTTGTGTGTAGTTTCCATGGTCCAGGCTTGTCTCTGCATTCATTCATCCATTCATTCATTCATTTTGTCTCTGTATTTATGTACAGAGATAAAGATGTTAACTCTGTGGCTAGCAAAGCAACACATAAAGAGGAAGTGCTTATATGATTTTTAAGGTATTTTACAGCCTGTTTGTGTCAAAAGGACACCTGAAGTTGTCTTAGGTGGGCTAGTGACAACATTAACCCATGGATCCCTGAGTAAAACTGACACCTAGTGTTGTTTTAGGAGCACAAAATTGAGTGCAGTGTCCTCAGATCCCTTTATCTGCGGTTCCATGGAGCTTTACAGGGACATACAGGTTGTTGAGACCTTAGGAAAGTTTTTTTTTTCTTTTAGGGATACAGTGGTATATTTTATTGTCTTACTGCTTTCCCAAAAACTCAAACAAACCAGTCCTTTAGCATCATAAGTACAAATATATACATCATACATACATGCATCTATTTTTCCTTCCATTTGAAATACCCCATGAGTGGGAATTCTCTCCGGGAAAGCATATAGAAAGATGTTCTACATACAAAATATCTGGGAGACTGAAGTTTTCACTGAAGCTACTGAACTACTCAGAAATGTTGCCATCAGAGAGACAGAATTGCCGTCTCCCGGACAGGAACCCATTTTCATAGCTAAATTGTTCAAAAGGCACACAATGGTACCATGATTTTTATGCTTCTTATTGTTTTTTTCTAGTGGATACTTAAAAATCAATTTATTTTTATTCTTGTGTGTACCAAGGGTATAGTGTTTGTTAGGATGAAAAAGCAATTTTAATTTAGTGGGAAATGGATTTTCTTTATCACAGAGAAATGTAGAATAAATGAGAGACATTCCCAATAAAAGTTTTTTTCTTGATCCCAGGGGTTGAGGTGGGGAGATGGGGTTGGCAGAAGGACAAGTATAGATTTTGATAATTCTGTTTCAATTTCTCTTTGGAGCTCTTTAGTTGTCAATAAAAGCTCCTGGTGTGCAAGACAAATGACCTAGTTATGCCTGCCCTGCTGAACTGGGTGTTCCTCGGCAGTGGAGCATGTAGGGAAACTGGGTGAAAGAACCAGGGCACTGGCAGCTTTGCCACTATCTGCCTTTGCGCTCTTGGTAATCTCTCTGAGCATCAGCTTCCCCACCCATAAAATAGGTCTTCACACTGCTTGCAGTCTGTGATTTAAAAATCTGAATTCCCTGGGAAAGTGTCGTGTCATTTGTCTGTACCATTTTAAATAAGATTAAAATTATAATTGACTATACAGTATCACTGAAAAGAAATTATGCTTTACTGAAACTATGAATAAACTCATCCATTTCAGAAGCCCCATCTGCTATTTCTTTGTGTAGTCGTGTCTCTGCCATTTCATGTGTGATTTCCTTATTACAGGTATTGATGGGGGGGTGGCCAAAATCTGACAATACAGTGTCACTCGTATCTCATTTTGCCCCCACTCTCTGATCTAGCCACACTGGCCCTAATCTCTAATATTTGCTGAGTTTCTTCCTTCCACAGGGTCTTTCTGTGTGTTAAAAATCACAGATATAATCATTCACATTATACATGATGCAGTTATCTCAAAATATCAGCAATGCACATTATTACCTTGAAATTATCCTAACCCTATTGACTTGATGTATTTAAGGCATTGATAGAGAACTATGAATACATATCATAATTTTTAAAAGAGTTTTTATAACTGTATTTTATCCTGTCTGACTTCCTTTATAATCTTATAATGTTATGTATTTTATCTTACACATCTAAAGACTATATTCTGAGAATGCCCACAGGGCTCAGCAAACTTCCAAAGGGAATTTGATACTAAAAACCTTAAGAACTGCTCCATTACATTGTAAGAGAGAGAATTTTACCTGACTGACCTCACCAAAGTTCTTCATAGACTTCAGGAATGAAGTTAATACTTGTTGAATGAAAAAATGCAAAAATAGAAGGTTGGAAAAGACAGTCTTTCATTCAGAGATCTAGTTAATTGATAAAACCCACTGAGTTTTAATGGTTGGAAGAAAAGCATTATATCTAGCAAAAGAGTTCTGGATCCCAGAAACTGAGCTCAACGTGGCAGGAACAGCAAGGAGCTGTGTGTTCACATGGATAGAGAACCCACAGGTGGCCACTTTGGCTGTCAGTGTGGTGTGGTTAGGGTCTATATGAGCCTCAGGTACCAAATTTCTTCCTGTATCTGCCTACCACCACCCACCGAGAGAGTTATCTAGCGCCAGGTGTTTTGTTTTCCTTTTTCTGTACAGTAGGAAAGAGTTCCTCACCCCCAACCATGGAAAATGCATTGTTCCTTTGGTTCCTTGAGTCCAATTAGAATATAATGAACAGTATTCCCTGGACCAGTGGAACCTGATAGAGTAATGCCATTCATTAATTGTGTCAAACTAATCAGCCTCCATGTCTGCAGCTAAGGAAGGGAAGCTTAAAAAATAATTAATAATCTATGCTAGAGAGAAGAAGTGTTTGCTTAGCAACCAGCAGAGATGATACACATTGCTTTAGAAAGGTTCGTCAGAGGACATATTTTATCAGAATAAAAACAAACAAACAAAAAAAATGCTGTTTGGCCACCACTTACCTTTAGAAAAGAAGTTAAGGGAAGAACAGATAGATGAGGGAATAATGTTGATAAGCACCCTGCTTTTGATATCTTTAAAAGGAAATTTCACACACATGAATAGGAGAAGCAGAAGCTTCCTGTTCTTCTGAATAAACTCTTCCTCTGTCCCACCGCAGGTGGTACTTTTTGAATGAGGTTTTACAGACTGTGAAAAGGAGGACCCAGAATGAGCACCCAAACTTAACACAGTTCTGTTTTGTCAAAGTTCATTTTTATTAATTTAGTATCCCTCTCTTCATTTGTCATCTAGGGAGTAGATGAAAAAGATCTGAAAGTCAGACTGTTTCTGTGGGTAATTCCTTGCAGTTTCCTAAGCCATGAGGAGGAGGAGAGATGTTATCTCACAGAGGTGACAGTTCATGTCTTTGTCAGTTTGTCCCCTGAGTCAGTGCTGTCAGCACCGGGGACCTCTCGCACATAATTAGCCCTCCATTGATTTTCTGAACCTTTAGCTCTTGGAATGGAAATCTTTATGAAGATGTGATTGTAGTTAATTCGCTTGCTACTGTTCATAATAAAGAAAGTTATTTCAGGAGAAATTACATTTTTTAAAGTCAGAATCCTCTAAGGTAGGCTGGTAGTCTATGCAGAATTCTTTGAAGCTTCCAAATTTTGTGCTTTGATGTTTCGTGCATAAAATCAGGACGTCCTACCTCACTATCACACATTAGTAATTATTGTGACTGTCTATACTATTTCCAAAGCCTATCAGGCATCTTGGCAATGAGTTAGTAAGTTTTACAAAGCTATGAGTCATCTAGCAAGCAAAACACTTACTATCAAGAGGGCTATTTTTGAACTCAGTGTATTTGGAGAAATGGAACATAACATCATTTCCTATAAGTATGTGATGAAAACTATACCTGAAAAACAACTTCTGTCCAGTTACAACAACCAATGAATTTTGTGTGAAAGCCCAGATACATAAGTTATGATCAAAATATAGTGAATGTTAATGTTTTAAATTATCACAATAAAATACGCATTGCTATTAATTTCCCCTGAACACATTGAACTCGTCATTCTTGCCACTTTTTTTCTGTGGCACCGAGGATTGAACTCACAACCTCACACCTGCCAGACAGGTGCTTAAACTACTGAGCCAAACTCCCAGCACTAGTTTTTTGAGGCAGGGTCACACTATGTAGCTCAGGCTGTCTTGCCACTTTTTAAAGAAGTTTTGAAAGTCTTTGTGAATGTCTTTAGTTGTGCTATTGTGGCTTCCTCAATGTCTGAATTGATTACAAATATTTATCTATCATAGTGATTTTGACTTTGGATAAGGGTCATAAGTTGCATGGTAACAGTTCTAGTTAATAAGGATGAAGATACACCATAATATTTTATTTGACAGAAATTGCCATAATTCCCTGTTAAATGAGGGGTGATCACAAAATATGCTGACTTTTTAAATAAAAAGGTTTATTACAGTAAAAGACACACTGCCATTAACCCCCTCAAAATACTGTAAAATATCTCCCACCTTGCTTCAAACTTACTTATTTTATCATTCTTGACAAATCTTGTCTTTTACTTTAGTAATTTATTTAAATATTCACTGTATGATTTGATCATCTCTTGTATAGCTTTTAATTGAATTTTTTTTTTCAGCACCGGGGATCAAACTTACAACTTTGCACCTGCCAGACAGGCACTTAAGCCACTAAGCCAAACTCCCAGCCCTAGTTTTTTGAGGCAGGGTCACACTATGTAGCTCAGGCCCACCTTGCACTCGCATTGTAGCCCAAGCCAGTCTCAAACTCACAACACTCCTCCTACCTCAGCCACCCGAGTGCTGGGATTAAAGGCATGCGCCACCACAAATCTATTTTCAATTGTTATAAAAATTTAGATTTCTTTCCCAAAGAACTAGGCATACATGTGGTAAATGCTTGCTTAGTACATGAAAAGAAAAGTCAATCTTTCTGTCAAGGCAGTACTTTCTTCTATAGACCTGAGATGCCTTTTCTAACCTTGTAGAAAGTAAGTTATCACTGGATGATCAGATGTGTAACTGTTTGACTTTTCTCATTGCTGAGACAAAATAACTAGTACCCTAAGTTAAAGGAGGAAAGGTTTATTTTGGCTCACAGTTCATAAAAATTTCGATCCTCAGTTGGCTGGCTGTGCAGCAGAGCGGTGTGGCACAGGGACATCACCGAAGAGAAATGGTTCATGGTGAGGCAGGCGGAAGGCATGGGCAGCAGCACAGCCACAGCACCAAGCCTCCCTTTCCTTTTACCCCATGCAGGCTACAAACTGCTTGGATGGTGCCAACCACCCTAGGGTGGACCTTCTCATCATCAATACCCAGAACTATAATAAACCAACTAGTGGACTAATCCAGTACCACACACCCAAGACCCAGTCACCTCCAAAAACCCCACCTATGAGTGCAAGAGGCTTTGGCAGTTTATCTGGATATAAACCGTAACAGTACCTTATTGGAAGTTGGTATGATTGGTATTTCCAAGTGTCCCCAGCACCCAAATTTCTACTATTTTATGATCCAGAGTTCAATACCTCTGATAAGTCATACATACCATTGAGAAATGCAAGTAGTATTGCTCCTGGTTTTGTTACCTCCCAGAGAAAAACTGTATGTTCAGGTAAATTGGATTTCCAGAACAGCAGCTCTTATAGGTGGCATCTTGTACTTATCTCCACAGTACTTCACTTTCAAGTGCACTGTATGACTTAGGTGCTTATTTCACTAATTATTCCTCTCCCTCCTTTAGCATATAAAGCCTAAAATGACAGAATTTTGTTTGTTGTACTTTTCATAGCTTTCAGTCAAGAAGGGAGGGGAGATTCAGGTTAGTTTGATATTATTGGGAAATATCCAACTTTGCAATTAAAACAATGTTAATAAATATATGTTTGAGATTTGATTATGTGAGTCATTAGTTAAGGAAAAAACCTGAAATATGTCCAAACTATTGCAAAGGATAAATCAATGAAAAACAAATTTATGTGGAGTAAGAAAAAGTTAAAAACAAATGTTTACATAGACAAAAAAATGGCATTTTCCTTGGGGCAGGTATAGAAAAGTCAACTGAACTTTCTGGATATACTTGGACAAATTTATCTGGCTGTATAGCCAAGGATTATTTTGTATTATTGTGAGATATAAATTGTATCTTGTAGAGCTATAAAATAGTTCAATGGCAATGAAAGATCCAACTGAATAACTTAGAAGAAATTATTCTAAACAATGTATTGTTTTCCACTGCTATACCAGTAATTATTTTGCTTCTTGACAGTCTTTCCTCTTTTTGACCAAAAATAATCTCAAAAAAAAGTTTATTTGTAATTGTAAAATAAAACTGATCTCATTAGGCTCAGTTTGGATATTTAGGTATGTGCAGCAAGTGTTAACATATAGGACTGTGTAAGTTTGCTTTGCTTGAATTTTTTGTAAGGAATCTTATATTAGAATTTCAAAGGATATTTTCTAACCAGAGCCTAAGAGGCCAGCCTCAAGAAATGCAGTCAGATTCCCTGTATTATTTATAAATTTAAAGAAGTTTCTCCCTTCTCAAGTTTCCCAAATTACTCCCGCATTCCTGGGCCCCTATAGAGTGACATTCCTCACCTGTAATGCTGAGGCCTTATGAAAACAAGCAACAGGTCTCCATAAAGTCATTCTTTCTTACATGTGGCTTGCTGCACCTAATTAAATGAACAGTATCAAGACATTGGATTTCAGAAACAAGGCAGGAGGAAATCCCCCACAGCTGACACAACGCACACTGCCATCCTCCAAGTAGATACCCAGACCACCAGCCCCAGTTTGACTGTTTTGTTTTATCCCTGTGTCTGGTAATACGAGCAACTATTTTGAGAAAAACAATGGGCAGCATTATTGTCACTGTTTTGTTTGGTTCCAATTTATTGTTTTGTTTTATTCAGTGTTATGTTTTGGTTCATTTTGTCCTGTTTTGTTTTGGTTGATTTTGACATGTCTGTTGATATGGACAACTATTGTAAAGATGGCAGGATATATTGTGGTAGCCATTGTTGATTTCCTATTGTCCTGTTTTGAAGTTCTGTACCACTTTCACTGCTTTGCTTTGATTGGTTTTGTTCTGTTTTGTTTTGTTAGGTTCTGTTCTTTTTAAAAATTAAAAAAAATGAATTGCATCCTCAAATATGATATACCAGGCAGGGTTAGATGGGATGTAACCAATATTTTCTATTACATTCTGGCAAGAATAGAGGGTATACTCTTTAAATCCATACAGATAATTACAAAATAAAAGGAGTCAAGAAAAGTTTCTGAGTAAGGGGTAGAAGAGCTGGTAAAAAAAACAAAATGTCAGATATCATTAGCTTACAAATCAGGGCCCACCAAATTGCTATGCATTGCCAAGAACTTGAGAAGAAAGAAAAGGATTTCTGTATCTATTTAAAAACAAGATATGAGACTGACATTAGCACTATTACAAATAATACAAAATATTTTTCTTCATTAATTCATTCAGTACTAGGTAATTAATACTTGTTCTATTGGATTTTCTGATCATAGTCTCATGAGGTTACCTGCCCTGGGTTTTTGTGTTTTTTCCATTTAAGAGTTCCAGAAATCCTGGTGTGCTGTGTGAGATTTGCCCAAACTATTCCAAATTTATTTAGGCCTTTTCCCTCGTGCTCTGGATGGGTCTGCAGCTAGTGGCAACACCTTTGGGAATGAAAAAAAGTGAACCAGAAGTATCTATGGACTATAGAAACTCAAAAATGCTGTGCAAGTAATAGATTATTGGCAATTTGAAAATATGAAAAGTGTGATGAGAATTCATATAAAATATAATGCAACTGACAAGGAAATCTGGTTGTGTCTTTGGCATTTGAAATAAGATAATAAAGCTAATCAAAATGTCTTAAACTATCTCTAAGAATAATGATTAAGGCTAGTTTCATATAAAAGAAGTGATGTTACCTATAACTTATAAAAATAAATGGACACAGTTTTCACAAAGAAAAATTTTTAATGTATAACATGGAATAACCCTATGTCAAAATATACATATTCTACCAAGACTATTGCAAGAATCTCAAATGAAAAAGTAAGTGAACTGGTTCCTAGATAACTCATTTTTATGAAACTCCATTGGTAACACTGATGTGTATCCTAAATTGAAAACTTTTGGCCCATAAAATTTTAGATTGAAAAAAAGTGTCAGATGGCCAAGTACTTAAAGTAACTAATATTATGACTAGTAACACTATGCTAGACATCAGCAAACATTTTCCATAACAAGTTAATTAAATAAACTTATTAGAGTTAAAGGATGTAATGTCTCTGCCACAGTTAAATCACTTCTGCTACTGTAGTGCAAAAGCAGCCACAGATAATATAAAAATAAATGGGCATGCTTGTGTTCTGATAATACTTTATCACCATAGGCAGTGAATGGGTGGTGTGTTCCACTGGACCACCATTTACTTATATCAGCAATAGACTGTTGTTATCCAACATCATCAAAGTATAGCCAGGACTCTGACATGTAGAGATTTATAAACTGTAAGGACATTCATAAATCCATAAGCACTTTCTATACAGCACATAGTTTCTGAATATTTAGATTAATAACATTTTCCTATACAAATTTAATCCAGTGATGATCCAGTAACTCTTCTACTGTGATTTTTAAGGACATTCATAAATCTGTAAGCACTTTCTATACAGCACATAGTTTCTGAATATTTAGATTAATAACATTTCCTATACAAATTTAATCCAGCAATCATCCAGTAACTCTTCTACTTTGATTTTTCCTATGTAACTCATATATGGTATCATAGCGAATAAATCTAATTACTTCTATGCCTTCTTTTTTTTCTAAGGTGAGGAAACAAACCTTCATAATTTTTCTAGGCTCAATCTATGAAATCCCAAAAATGGCTTTATGTGTAAGACATGTCCTGAAAGTTTTATTGAGTTTTCCTATGTTAAATATCTGACTTGAGGAGAGCAAATTAAAAAAAAAATTAAAGGTGTTTGAACTCCTCAGATGTGACAATACAATGCATAAATAAGAATAGAAAACAATACTATTGTAAAAACAAAATCTCTAAGTGAAGAGCTTTTGCTTATTTTCCTAATAATCACGATCATAATAAAGTTGACATAAAGCATAGCAGTCACTCTGGTAAGAACAGAATCTTAACTAGATAGAATACACAGAAAAAAAAAGAGAGAAACTCTTCATACTGTAGTAAAGCTGTCAATCAGTAAGCAAAGAAATTAAGCCCAGCAAAGTTGAAGAAGTTTTGCCAACATAATAGCATATTTTATAGATTTTCAGACTCTGTTATAATAAAAAGTAAACAGTTTAACTTGCCAGGTTGTAGTCATCATTATGGTCTTTCATATTCTGAAACGAATTGATGTTTTATTTTAGGAACTATCTCAATAAATCCCTGAGTTGGGAACACTCCATGCTATCGCTGAGTGATTAGTAACGTGATGTTTTCATCTTTGCTATCTTCACACAAATCACAATATAAACATTGTAAGAGCAGCTTAATATTAATTTCCAATGTGGCATTAATAGTTACAACTTAGACATAAAATCTTTCTGGAGCATACACTAAATTTTAACACTGGAAAAATGTAAGGTATATAAAGAGGATAAAACTGTTACAAGAACTGTAAAGAAGATAAAAACCAATATTGATTACCATAGTATAGAACTTTTTCCTTAAAATAAAACAACAAATCATAGAGATGTATATATAGTCATCTCTCAATAGCCATGTGGGATCAGTTTTAAGAATCCCTTTGGATACCAAAATCCAGGTACTCAATTCCCTTGTGAAGTAGTATTTGCATTTAACCTAGGCACGTTTTTTAGTTATTTAGACTATAGCACATAACGTAATGTAAATGTGATATACAAGTTTTCTGTATTGATTAGCATAGAATAACAAAGAAAAAGTCTGTACATGTTCAGAATGGATGCAGTTTCTTTCTTGAATGTCTTAAATTTTTGATTCAATTTGGCTAAATAGCTGCGTGCAGTACTTGTGGACATGGAGAGGCATTTATATTCAGTTTTATTTGAATGAAATAGTCCTAATTATAATCTCAAACTTTTAATCAGAGCAGAGACACTATTTCACACAGAAAATTGGGATAAATTTTCTTGTCATATATCAGCATTTCCACAGATTCAAGGGGCTCATGAGCATACAACTCTCTACCACTCCAAATATCTTGTATAACTTGTCAAATTCGAAATAGTAAACACATTCATTTACTGAGTTTGAAGGCAGCCTTTGAATTAGAAGCAACAGTGATTAAGTCATAGTTCATTGCCATATCTTAGAAAAGATCTGGACATCTGAAACCATAAAGAAGCAGGGAAATGACATTTCAAGGGGTAAGGGTAGTTGGCTCATAGATGAAACTGAATGCAGGGAGAAATGATAGCGTACTTGTGTTCAGACAAAGATGACACAGTAAAATACTAATGGTGCAAGGTGGAGGTGGGGACTTTTACCTCTATACTGAGTAAGGGGGGGTGGGGGTTGGAGATTGAATGTGGAGTAGTTGGGATGGTTCACCCATGTTAACCAGGAGAAAGGCAGAGTGCACAAGAGAGTTCGGAAAGTGATGCCTGAAGTGAAGCTCTCAGGAGAAGTTTCTGTCTTAGTTCTGTGCCTTCCTGTGTCTGATTCCTTTACCTCCACAGGGTCTCTCACCTGTGTGAGTTCTCTTGCATACAGTGAGGGACAGTTTCTTATTGAATGTTTTTCTATATTTGCTATATTCATAGGATTTCTTACCTGGTTGAATTCTTTCATGTATCCTGGGAAGCTTTATCCACATTCATAACACAGAAATTAGAATTGCTTTTCTCCAAAGTGGATCGTAGAACCAGACCCCCTTTCCCCTAAAGCCAGTCATAAAGCCTAAGAATAATACTCAGACTTTCCCCACCTTTCATGCCGGAGTGGCCCATAAAGAAATTCTCAGTCCTCCATTGTTTATGTCATATGATCCCCCTCCCAGAAATGATGTCTATCTTTTTAGCCCTAGGAAGGCCAAGAAAAATCTAGACAGATAGGTCTTGCTGTCCCTATCTACTATTAGCATTAAATCGTATCTTCTTTTAAATTCTAATTGAATTTTTATATGGGGACCTGTGCTTCATTGAAACTAAGTATAAAAATGGTTAGTCCATGCTTGGTTTGTGGATTATCAATCTCAGGGATCCTGTATGTGTAAAACTGTGGTCAAATAAATCTGTTGTGACTTTTCATCCATGATTCTATTGCCAGTTCATTTCAGTAGATTCAAGTATTAAATCTTTAGACAAAAAGTTTTTAACTTCCCTGTAGCACAGATGTGATGAGTACATGGGGAAATAAGGGGTTTGGAAACTGGTAGAATTTTTTTCTGATAACTTCTGTCCCGTCCCGTGAAATATTAATCACAACCATCAAATTCATCTCAAGGCCAGGAAAAGGAGGTGTTTAATTTTGAAGGATATGTATAAAATTGTCATCTGGAAAATGACATGAGCTAGGAATCCAGTATGACCATCAGGTAATATCAGAAGCCCATTTCCATCCAGCAATGGTGACATTCGAGTGAAATCAGCCAACTTGAAAACTCATTTTGAAAACTACTCTCTTAAATAGAATGAGTCATGGTAGTATTCTGGTTCTAGATGTAACTATCTCATTTATGTCAGAGTATTTATGCCAAAGAGATTCCTAGTCTTTATCACTGATTTCTTGGCTCAACTGCTTTCACTTAGACATATTTAACTATTTATTCCTATAGTTGATATTAATGTTTTTAACTTTTTTCTTTTTGGGAAAAGATATGTCATTCAGCAACCATGATTGTCTTATGGAAGGCACAGTACTTTCCACTTACAAAAAAGTCTTGGTAAACTACATTCAACTAAAGGTTATTGGATTTTAAATTTAAAACAATGGAGAATATTTGAATCCCAAGCACTGGTGGTTATGGGATCATTTCTTTTAAAATGTGCAAAGTCATTCATGAATCATCTCTTAAATAAAAATGGTCATAACAGAGATGATTTTCAAAGTAATTTATACCACCTAACATCAGTTGATATGATAGGCCGTTACCAAGCATTTCCAGTAAGCCTTTACTTGCAGATGAAATAACCAGATTTTTAATCTCTATATTGTTATAAAACATTTTCACATATATTCTCATTGCTGTTAAAATATGTGAATGTGGCCATGGAACATTTAGTTAGAACTAAATAAGCTAATGTGTATTTGGAGGGAGTTTTTAGTTTTTAGTAAATAACTGGCCATATATATATAAAGGTACACTAGTAGAGAAATCAGTGATTGCAAAAGTAGCAAAATGGACTAGGTACACAATATATCCAAAACAAGCCGTCTTAGCTTTCTTATTTTCATTTTTCAGGTAATTTCATTGGTCCTATTCCATTGTCTCTATAGAAATCTACATTTTAGGGTTCCACAGCCTCCAGGTGATCCCCAAGACTACATATGTTCCAAGTTAGTGAAAAGTTTTTAGTTCACCTTTAGTCATCATACTATCCACTGGAGTAAAAGATTATAACTAGAAAGAAAAGATTAGCTGAAATATTTCTAGCATGACTAAATAAAAAACAAAAGCAAATATTTAATGTGTAGTAATGATTTGTGGCCCCCCTAGGCATAGTCAAATCAATGGAGGAATGCTGGATACTAGTAAACATTTAGATTGTAGTTGTATGCAAAGCAGTCTATAGAAAAAACTTACACAGTGCTTAATGAAACGTGGTTAGTTTATTTCACACCTGCATATGAGTAGCTCAAACCTTGTGTTTATTGCTTAAGTTTACTGAGCTTCCTATTCTGCTCCTGCAGGAGAGATGCTAATAGTCTTTATCTTCTTGAATAATTTTGAGGGATTAGATGAAATAATCTAATTTAATTTCTTGGAACAGTGCCTGGGTGATATTGAGCACTAATATTCACTGTAGAAAATGATGGCCTTACTGTATCAAGGAACCTGCATGGTGATTTCCTAGGCGAGGACAAGAATGAGGGCAGTGAGTCATGTGACAACCAGGTGTGCTGAGGCAGAAGCCAAGAAACTTACGGAAGAAACGGGGAGTTCAAGGAATTCTTAAGGAAGAAGAAATTTCCTTTAACCAAGGCCTTCAAAAATACCTGTGTAATCCCTTTGCTCCTCCTGTCTCCACTGCCACACCCAGGCCGGACCTCCATCATCTTCACCACCATGACCACATTTTTGGACTGGGTTATCCATTTCCATCATTTCTTTCATCCTTTCTTCTCCACAAAAGGGAGTGGTTTATTATGTAAAGGAACTTTATATCAATTAAAACTAGAGAGAGTCTAAAGACTCTTTATATAGACCAGTGGATAGGAGGGGAAGGCATTGAAAAGGCAGGTAAAATATGCTTTACACAAAATGTCACTCTCTTTTCTGGAGAAGAGAAGATGGGAGAAACGATAGAACTTTTGCAAAAAAGAGGATTGGACGGAGAGATGGATGGAGGGAGGAGAGAAGGAGAGAGGAGATGAAAAAGAATTAAGATGTGCTATGTTCATGTACCAACTTCCCAAGATGAATATAATCATTACATACTGTAAACATATATTAATAAAGACTAAAAGCCCCATCTGGTATGGTCCTTGATCCATCCAACAAACCTCATCCAGTGACTTATTGCCTCTGCATTCCTCTTTCGCACATTTTTTATTCTTGGGATGAATGACACTCATTTCCTATTAACTTTACCTACCCTTATATAACCGCCAGCTCAATATAGAAATGTTCTTCAACACTCCCCACCCTCTGGTATGGGCACAAATGCTACTTTTCAGAGAATGCTCCATGACTCTGCTATGCAGAGGAGGTTTCCTTTTTCAGACCACTCAGATCACTGTTGATCACATTGTCTTGTTTGGTCAACTCTATAGGACTCATTCACGGGTGAAATTGTATCTGCTTCTGTGAATTCTTTGACCACCTGATTTCATTACCATCTATGATAGGCCAACTCACATCATCCAAACTCAAGAGACTGATGTATAAAAACGGAAGGGGCAGGTGGTTCCTTTGCAGCATTACACAGCACCAATGTATGGAGCCTGTAAACACTATTTCCATTTCACATCACTGCTGTGTTCTGTTCTTTTTATTATAGTCTAGCAAATAATGATGTGGAGTGAGATGGATGAATTGTTAAGGGTTTCTGGTGACTTAAAGTAGTAGCTCTGTCTTTCCTAAAGTTTGACGCTTTTACTGTTAGTAGACATATTCGTACCTGGGACCTAAATGGTGCTTTACCATCTAAGTTTCCCTGGAACACCATGCCAGGCTGTGATCTCTACATCCTTCCATAGGTGTGTTTTCTTTTTTGTCAGCCTGCGTCTTCTTTGCTTGAACACTCTATCTTGAGAGTTTTTTCATGTTCTGATTCCTTATTGGTGATCTGCAAACAAAGAAGAAATATTTTATTGTAAATTTGTAAAAAAAAAAAGAACTCTGTGTCTTCATGTAACCATAATAGGTATGATGGATTTTATGAAATCACTATTAAGATCTAGGCAATTTTCAAGATGGGAGGAGATGGAAGTAAACCTGTAACTTTCTTGACAGTGGTAATGGTGAAGAAAGGATAGAAACTCAAGTCTGTTGATTTTCTATGCTGGACCAAAGTGCATACACTATTTTGAAGCATCCTTTTCTACCACCATGAGTGTGAAAGTGCTTACTGTATTGGCATTTTATAAGCAGTGGCAGTCAGGATTGGGAGGTGGTTGTTTGGTAGGCCTTTTCTAACCTTAAAATATCTGTTTTCAGTCATACATTACCACCTGGAAAGTCACCTAAGAAGGCAAAGAAATTAGAAGAGAGAAGCCAGTAAGCAAAACTGTCATAGACTTATTGGAGCTGGAAGGGACCTTTGTGATTATCAAGGCCAAATCTCCTGTTAATTAGAAACAGAAACAACCTGAACGAAGAGCTGCAATAGCTATGCTTTACTTATTAAAAGTGATTCAGGGACCAAAAGTATTGGCATCATCTAAGAGCTTTGTAGAAGCACAGAATCTCAGACCCTAACCAGGCCTAATAAGTCAGAAACTGTATATGAACAAGATTCCTGCTTCTATCTTACAAGAGGAAGAGATGTCTAAAGATGTAAAACACTAAAGTTAATTCACAGTATAATACTACAAAAATCATAAAAATTATGAGCAAATTTGTAAACATTCACTATGCCCACAAATGATGTTGGAGGAAGACCTTTGAAATAAAAGCTAATACCCCAGAATCTCAACCTTAACATTCGTCACCTTGAAGTTCTCTGACCCGTTAGACTTACTTCTTCGTGTGGTCTGCAATAGTTAATCTATAGTTGGGATATAAATAATATAACTTTTTAGGGGGGTCGGAGACTAGCTTAGCAGTTAGGAATGGGAAGGCCAGAGCTATCTTTCAGAGGTCCTTACACTAGCAAGAACTGTTGGGTCATACGTGCTTAGCCATGTGTCTTTAACTCTTTGTATCCTAGTATTCCCATCTATAATATGAGTGTGACAATAATAGTAGCTACAGCCTCAAATTTGCTTTTAGAATAAAGATATCATAAAGTGATTAAAACTATTGACAATATGTATTTCATTTGCTGCACTTTGGGCTGAGATGTGCAGAAGATAAAGATGAGACCCTGCTATCAGAGCAGGAACTCTAAGCACCCTGAGAACTACTGGAATCAGCATAGGTCTGAATTTCACATGAGGAGGCAAGTTCAAGAGGATCTGAAAACATTAAGCTCAAACTCAGAGAGAAATGGAATATATTTAATTTGGAGAAGATAAGACAGCTGGAGAGACATAATAGCTGTCTTAAAATATACAATAGGCTGTCATGGTGTAGAATTCTCCATGTGGCATCAAAGAGAAAAATTAGGATAAAAGGTAAAAGGGATTTTTGATGGGTAACTAGTAAAGACTTGGAAATGGCCATTCACCTTTGTTAATATCTTGGGAGACTTAAGTTTAGAGGAGAGAAAGTAACTTATTTGGGCACCAAGGAAAAATTCTTAAAGACAACTTCAGTAAAACTGCATACATTTGAATTAGTTTGTAGAGAGGACCAATTAGATTCTGTGAAAAACCCATTACTTATCTTTAAGAAAGCAGATTTAATTTCTTTCAAATATGCAAAGTAAGTTGAACCGATTAATGAGTAAATTAATGAGGTTCTTTAATGAACAGATAGTGTGAACATATGATTATTAGCATCATGAATATATAGTGCTTTTATATATTCATATATCTTTTAAAAACATATTTATGTGATATAAAGACCTTTAAAACAGTCTCCCAATGTATCTACCCTTTGTGTTTGCCTGGGAAATGTGTTTCAAAAGTCAAGTTAAATTGTCCATTTTACTTAGTTTAAATGAACATGAGTTTGGAATTGGTAGCTACCAGATTAATGAGGGTTTGCTTAAATAGGAAAGGTACAGATAATAGAAGTGTTCATCTTATTTTTATCAGTAAAATATTTGCCTCTACTTCTGTCTTTAAACTGCTAGATAGGATTTAGTCTATGCTCTCAAAATTGCAACCGTATGTACATATGTCATGCATATTTCAACAAGATTCAATTACAACTGGCAAACATTTGTAAAAGCAGCTGCATTTTAGCCCAGATGGTGACTGGGCTTTTGATGAACAATCGAAATATGTGGCATTATTTATCTGTGACACAGAAAATAAACATAAGGTACCACTTCTCCCAGGGCAGGGAAATGTGGAAGAAAATGGTCACATCTTCCCAGGGTACAAAAAAGTGTTATTTCCCCCTCAGAATTGCAGAATGGTTATATTTCAATTTAACCACAAGGTCAAACACTTTTTCAGGATTCTTCCAAATATATATGACCCCCTAACTAGAAAAGGCTGATCATGCCTCACTTTTCTTTCTCACGCCCCTTCCAGATGGCTACCTGCTGATAGCATAGTATAGAAACAGACTTATGTAGGCAAATTTTGGTTTGTAGTAAAAGTGTCATTGCAATTCATGACATTAAGTAGTTCTGCTCCATGTATAACGTAGGGTGAACTGTGTATCTATTATGAAAGGGAAAATAATTTCAACCCATACTTCACATTTTTCACAGAAAAGAAACTGTAAAGAGATTAAAAAACAGCTAAAATTAAAGTGGAAAAATGCTATATGTAGAATATAAATTTGAAAAACACTGGCATGGGAGGAACTTTCTAAGAATAACAATTATAGGTTAGTAACAATTACCCAGAAACCATAAAGCAGAAGCTTGTCAGACAGGACAAAGACATTGTTACCAAACAAAAGAAACAATGTTATAAATAATTCCTGCAAGTCCAGAAAACAAAATACACTGCAGGAAGAAAGTAAATGAAATGGAATACAACTCCAACACCAAGTGGGAAGGATGAAGTAAGCTTTTTTGTTTGTTTGTTTGTTTTTTCTTTTTTTGGTACCAGGGATTGAACTCATGACCTGGTGCTTGCTAGGCAGGCGCTTATACTGCTGTACTGTATCCCTGGCCCCCGAAAAAGCTTTTCAAAGCAAATGATAATGAAAATGACAAAGCATTTATCTTTTGGAAGATATAGACAAGTTCAGAGGAGATATGAAAAGGTTCTATGAAAAATATTGACCTTTATTAAAGAATACAGTTTTTAAAAAATTAAAGCTGTTTCAATTCAGCAATAAGTATGCCAGTATAGTGTTGGGGGTGGGGAAACTCCCAATGTTGCAATTTAAAGCTCTTATCCTGGGCTTTGTGCCCAGGTACAAATTTAGACCCTGGGAAAATGTTTAAAACTCTCTGCTCCTTTTTAACTTAAGTGCAAATGTGGGGGACTGGGTATTAGAAATACCTCTACTACAGAATTGTTGAAGAGAATGAATTATGCTTCTTTAGCCCAGTGGCAAGGAAACTACACGTGCTTAATAACTATTGGCTAGTGCCATTACTACTTTTATTCTTTCTCTCATCTTATTTAGCACCCAAACTCAAAACCTCTCTCTACCTGAAGAAACCAGAGATAATTCTGAGTAAACTACTTCTTTCTGGTCTCAGTTACTTTATTTGTAAAATGCTGAAGTAATGGATGGTGCTGTTGACATGATCATTCAACGAGTTAACATTTAGCATTTCAACCTTTGGAATGTATGTGACAGGCAGTAAGTTACATGTCAGTGTTTGCTGAAAGGAAAGTACTAGGTCTAGCTGGTCAAACACATTTCTGGCAACCCAGACTGTGAACTTTAATGCCAAAGGCATGTTTAGGAAATGCAGTCACTTTCAAAGGGATGAGCACAAAAGGACAGTAAACCTTGCAACTTAAAAAAAGTCAAAAGTAGGTTATTATCTGTTTCCAAATGTGATTTTTAAACAGCCCAATGAAATATCATGAATAGAATAAGAGTGGATTAAACTGTCTAGATAAACATTGTCTTAACACCTATTTTGAATCTATCCTAAATCCTCTTCATGACCAGCCAACACAAAGTCACATTTCTTTACTAGGAGCTGTCAAAGAACCACTCATTCTGCTCACTCAGTTAGAAAACTATATCTTGAAAGGTACAATTTACAGTGAGTAGAGCTTGTCAGCAGCTTGTTCCAGATAACAATGCAGAACTGTCCTTGGAAAGTCCACCTTTCTTGACCTTGGGTGCTGTTCTACCAGCAGAAACTGGCCACTTTTAACCCCACGGAAGAATGCAAATTGGTCGGGAATGCTACTTTGTAAAAACCTTTATCACCAGAGATTTTAAAAAGGATTTATTTTCAGAAAATGCTCATTATCTTCTACTGGAGAATGTGTGGGCGTCCTTTCTTTGACCGCAGTACTAGAGAGGACAATGACATACACAGAAAGGACAGAGGGCGAAGGAAGCCTGGGATGTTCAGGAAATGAGATGCACTGGGCTTATTTCGGTCGGCCTGCTTTACAAATATGTGTCATGGAATGCTGTAGTACTTAATGAAGGCAATTAAATGTAATTTGAACACAAATTTCTCCTCTCATGGTGACACAGCTTCTGCTAACAATTTAGGTTATCAACATAATGTGAAGACTAAATTGGCCCTAACTGATAAAATTGAGGAAATGGGATATTACTCAAATGTCAGATGTCAATAAAAGTCTAAATTGCACAATGTAGTGTCTCTGAGTCAGCTGACATGCACTTGGAAGGCAGGAAGAAATAAAAGGAATTTAGAAAACTGTTGGCCTTGGCAAGGCAAGTTCTACCTGTCCTCCGGAGGTCTAGGCAAGACTGAGACCAAGACATCCCAAGATACAGTAAAAATGGAGTTAGCCAGAGATTTATTTTCAAGGAAGCAACTCTTCCCTGTTGTTCATGTACCTACTGATGGCTACTGCTAATGAGGAGGGCTTACCAAGGCAGATTTGCAGAATTCAACTTTTTAAAAATTTGTATTGGGGACTGAACCCAGGGCCTTTACATGTTGTTACATTGGCACCCTTTTGCGTTTCTTCTTTTGAGACAGGGTCTCCCTAAATTTCCCAAACTGGGCTCAAACTTTGGGTCTTCCAGACGCAGGCTTCCAGATTGCTGGGTTTACAGTGTATGCCCTCACACCCAGTTTAAAGAACTCAAGATTTTATCAGATATTCAGCTAAGGGAGGAAATGGGCTTAGGGACTAATGAACTCACGCCTGTCTCAGCTTCCAGTTTTATAAGTGGTTGCACTACATTTTGACTATGCACTCAGGATCATTGAGTCTGGCTTTAATTGTTTTGTGATGAAGAAGATAGCTATGGAAAACTCTTTCAGTAGTCCAATGTCGTTTTTCTTAAAATCTTACCTTTTCCTTATTCTAGTAGTAGCCAACAGTGAAATGGTTATAGCCACTATATGCGCTATTCCTCGCTGCCCTGTGTGTTGAGACTCACTGCCCTCCCTTTCCTTGCCTGGCCTATAAGGAGAACCCAGAATTCACCACAAGCATAGAGATATATAAAGAGAGAGATATTTTATGTGCACTAACAGAATTTTAGGACTGAAACAAAAATTATCTATATAAGAATTTGCTTTCTAGGGTTGCCAGATTTAGCAAATAAAAACACAGAACACTCAATTAAATTTTAATTTTAAGTAAACTATGAATAATTTTAATATATGCACTATCTGGGGCATAATGACACTAAAAAATGCCTCAAATATTTACTTGGAATTTAAATTTAATAGTGGAGCATCCACTATTTTATCTGGCCCATAAAATAAAATATCTGTTTCCTGAGCTAAAGAGAAGTCATTTTGGGGGAAGTGAATTGTGTTTTAGGATTTTTGATGCTTAAATATTAAGTGGTAATCCTGGAAGTATAGCTTAATACTAGGTTCGCTTGCCTAGAAAACTGAAGGCTCAGGGTTCAGTCGCTGCCACCACAAAAATGCAACTCAGTATATTTTTGTGACTTAGGATCATGGTTTACTGTTAGAAACAAAGCTACCAAAAATGAGTGGGATGGACCGCACCCTCAATTTATAGACACAGCATGCCAGACAGAGCACTGGCACTTGGGCCCAGGACCAATGCATGGTGCATAGAATGATGCATACGTGGCTTTATTTCCAAAATTACTTTTATATGCTGGTAGAGAAATGATGCATGTTACTTTTCATTTTTATATCCAGTTATAGAGTACAGAAATTGCTTTAAAATGGCCCAAATTGTAAACTACAAGTTAGCACTTCTTTAGGAGCACTAGACTCCATCTCCTTCCCTGTTATGTTTCAGCAGCCTGGTCCAGAATTTCAATAGTGTACCTCTGGTTTCTTTCCAGGGTTGAAGCAGACCCTGAGAGTAAAATCACTGAAACTGTTTTCTTGCCACAGGAGGGTGGGGAGAAAAGACCAGCTTTGCAGAGAAAGTAGATAATGAGTTTCAAGGTTGTCATAATTTTAACCTAACAGATTTTTTATATCTTCTCCTTTTCTGTATTGTAGAAAAAAGGATGCATTTTCCCATCCCCACAGTGAATTCACATCTATTTTTATGGACTGCAATATTTCCCTAATTGAACATAAATGTGAGGGATATGGGAATGAGTGGAACTTGGCAAACATCATTGAAATGGCAGACACCTCGTAATGACATTCATTTGAAATGAGGAGCTAGACATTAGATTCCAAAGTGACCAAATCCCAATTTAGTAATAACTGTAAACGTATGCTGTGAAAAGTCAAGAATTTGATGGCTGAAAAGTAAGCCATCCTTGTTGTAGGAATTATGACAATGGAGCCAATGGTTTCCATGGTGACCATTTGCTCTAATTGTGATACATTAGTAGCAACAAGCATTGGATGGCTCAAGTCATTTAGTTAATTAAACACAAACTTGGACTCTGCCAAAAGAATTATAGATGAAATTAGCATCCATGGAATGCACCTGTTACATGAATTGCATTAGCCCTGTCATCTGGTGAGGCTAGGGGTGGAATAGTTATATATTCCAATCATATTTTTCTTACCTGTATCCTGTTACAAGATGATTTTGTAATTCATTTTTAGAATGCAGTCTCAAATGAAAAACAATAGCATCAATCAATGAAACATTCCCCCCATTTTTGTTTTACTATTCAAACCAGGAAAATATGTGAAATATCACCTCAAGGGAGGTGGTAAATCACAGCAATTACATAAAATAATGAAAACACAGTCTCCACTTACACAATGAGAACCTAAAAATAGGAGTTTATAATGGAGAAAGCTGACACCAGCATAGCCATGGCCATCCAGCTGAATTTTGACTTCACCAAAATCCTACTGAGTTTTTTCACCAAGAGGAGCAAACACAGAAGAAACTGGATTGAGACCAACTAGGATAGCCCTGGTAAATTTTGCTTACAAATCTGAGAACATGCTAAAATCTCTTCATCAGAGTTTATAAGCATATATTTTCAGTGTATCTGTTATCTCGGAGTATTTGTGGGCCTGGGTAGGTAACGTTGTAGTCTCCATTTTTCAGATGAGGGAACTGAGGCAGGGAGAGGGTTTTACATGGGATTTATTCCAGATCACCTACCAAGGGTCACTCCTATCCCAATGACTACAATGCAGAGTTTCACAAACATCTACAGATGAATATTTTCATTTTGTTCAGTCACTTAACAAACTTTTAACCCTTACTCTGTAGCAGACATGTGCCAAAAAGAGGTGAGCACAAATCTAACCATGAATTTTCCTTTCATGTTGCCCAATGTATGCCAAGTTATCTTTTCTTTCAATATGCATAGACTTGATTTTTTGGCTGTGAACAAATCTGCTCAGCACTCAAACTTTCCACAAGTGTCAACTGGATACACACCAGCAATGTGGGAAGGAGACCGTGAGTGAAATGCACATCCCCACCCCAACCATCCTCTGCCCCACTTTTTTTTTGGAGGGGTGAGCATCACCAGGGGTTTGAGTCAAGGCCTTTACAATGAGCTACAACATCCCCAGACTTTTTTCAAGGTTTTTTTTTTTTAAGAGTCTCAAGTCACTAAGTTGCACATGCTGGATTTGAACTTGGAATCCTCCTGCCTCAGTCTCCCAGCATGGACCTCCTTCTCAAACATCTGTTATCATTCAAGGAAGGTGGCTTTTCTTTATATAGTCATAAATTGCAGCAGTCATATGTGCCATAGGGAGAGGATATGGTGGTATGGAGCACAGAAAAATGTGCAACTGACCTACTTCGAAGCAGAGATAGAGCGGAAATTGGACTTAGCCAGGGTATAGCAAAAGGCAGAAGTGCTAGGCAGTAATGGAGTTGGTTCAGCAGCCCCAATAGTCTTTGCCCACTTCATTGGAACCAGTGAAGGGGAGCCTAGGAAATGTAGCTCGCCCTAGCCAAGCTTATGCCTTCTGGAGTCACTGTGTGAGAAGTGTTGGTACGTGGCTCGATCACGGTAGTTTGCAAGTGTCCACTGAGAGGCTGAAGGAGACAAGCATGCAGACCTGTAGTGGGACAGGGTTGTTCTCAGAGATGATTACTTCTACCAGTCTGATTTCTTTTCACTGATGATTTGAGAGAGTTGAGTCCTACTTCATGCACCTTACCTCCTGCTGCTACACACAGAACACTGCAGTAGGTTAAAGATGGGTCTTAGAATTTTCATAAACATGGACCAAGTTTAAATTGAATCAAAATTCATTTGAACTCAATGGTACCAAATTCACATTTTCTGAATGCACACTACATTCCTTGAAGGAATGCAGTTGAACTCTGGCACCAGTTAACCTGGCCCATGAGTTGAGCCTTCTTGCTTGGCCAACTCCAGATCAAGCCATCATTGGTCTCGACACAACTCCTGGTTCCAGCACATACCAGGGAGGAGACATCAAGCATGGAAAGAGAGCTGCCCTCAGGCCAACAGTTATTATCTCCCCAGCATGATCTGATATGCACAAGTGAAACAATTACACACTGACAGTCTGGCATATATGACAGCCCACAATCCATACATTCAAGGAAGAGCTGAGAGTTCTTCCTAATGGGCAGGATTGATTCTAGAGTAAAAAGAAGGGAAAATCAAATTACCTGGAAAAGCAACATAAAAAGTTTTTAGGATGTGAAACTGCAGGTAAAAAGCTGGTTTGGCAAGTGTTGTGGGGAGCAGAGCAGGGTGATTTTGTTAGTCTCATATGGTACAACAGATGAGTGTCAGTGGCCCTAGTTTATCAGATTGGGGTGAGAATTTTGGCACAAGTTACCAAACCCTTAAAATAGACATAATAATTTCTATTTGATGAAGTTATTTTTGATAATTAGATATAAAATGAACCAAAGTCAATAGACTTAGAGATTTCATTCAAACAAAGATGTCTAAGGTAAGAAGATCATGATTGCTGAGAAGCAAAGTACAGGAGTGTGGGAAATCATCCTGGCATGACTGCTATTGGGATATGACAGGCTTTTCCTAGATGGGAGACACCAGTAGATGTCAGGGATGAGGGAATGAAAGGAGGATTCTACAAAGGAAACCATGACTACACCTCTAACCTATCTTAGTGGCTGTCTTATTGTGATGCGTTCAGCTATGAGGTGGTGCACTTGGAATTTTGAGTCAAATGTATGCAAGAGTTTTTTTCAAAGAAATATACAAGATTTGCTAAGGAAGCAACAATAAGAACATCCAAAGTTCATTCTAAAGACCAAGAAGAAATGATAAAATTCTAGTAAAAAAAGGAAGTTAATACAGTTACTAGATTTGAAAAGTATTGCTGAAATTTGTAGCTGAAATTAAAAAAATCCCATATAAAGCATTTGCTCACTTCATATATGGAAAAATTAAAACCCAGAAGCGGTTTGCTCTGATTCACCCAAACCTCTCAGGTAAAGAAATAGGGATAGAAAAAGGTCCCCTGTCTGCTTCTGCTGTGATTTCTATACAGGCTGGCACTGTAGGTTCAGGTAAAAGTAATAATGGGAAGCCTAAGTGGAAATGTGCCATTCGCAGGTCACGTGCTAGCTGGCACTTCCAAAGAGATGCGCATGACACAGAACTTCTGCATCGAGACATTTTGCTGAAGTTACCACAAAGGAACTAAGCAAAGAAAAGATTGATGCCTCATGTTCATGTACCAAGTATGCACAATGGATGTAATCATTATGTCACAAGCATGACCTAAAAATAAAAATACTAATGAAAGAGTGAAAGGAGATCTAAAGATGGAGGAAGGGAAGTGGGTAGGGAGGGGAAGGAAAATAAAAAGAATCAAGATAGGTTAAGTCTATGTACCTACTCTCTGAGATGAATATTAATTTCACACAATGCAAATGTACTAATAAAATAAAACTAAGTAGAGAAAGGGGTAAGAAAGGACGTATGGTTAAGAAAGAATAAAGAATGGGCTGAGAAAGAAGACATCAAGTTATATGTTGTTCTTAGCTGAGAAAGGAGCTGGGAGTTATCAGAGAGCCTGTTCTAGGGTTCAGGGAGGTGGTGAGAGACAGTTGTAGTAGTAGATCCAGAGGCCAGAGCACAAGAGGTAAAAGCACCCCCTGTCTGAAGTGATTTCTTGGACACCACCTCCTGATCCAAAGTTCTGCAGCCCGGGCCCTGGACCCATCCTCCCAGTGCCTCACTTTGACACTATGATTCACCAATTAGTAGCTGGAGGAAGCTGGCCATTCTACTTAGTAGCAGACAGGAGTTACTGGATAAGTAGGTAAGCTGGTCTCTCTAGTATGAAATGTCTAAAAGGCAGTTAATCAGTCCTTGGTCAAGAGCATTTTCTGTTGGCTCTAAAATCACCAGGGCAGGCTTTGTAGCTGCATTAGTTTGATAAGGCTGCTTTAGCAAAGTACCACACCTTGAATGGTATAAACAATAAAAATTTATTATCTCACAGTTCTAGAGTCCTGAAGACTGAAATCAAGGTGTCAGCAAAGTTGGTTCCTTCTGACAACCATAAGGAAGAACCTTTTCTATGTCTCTCGCCTAGCTTCTGTGGCAGCTGTTAGCATTCCTGACAGAAGCATGACTCCAGCACTGCCTTCATTTTCACATAGTGTTCTCTTATATCTATGTGTGTGATCACATTTTTTCTTTTAATAAACACAATATCCATATTCCACTAGAAGCCCACACTATTGACTTCATCTTAACTAATAACACCTACGATGAGGTCACATTCTCTAGAAATGACATAATTCAACCCATGAGAAATACCAAGTACTTTGTCATATCAGGAATGAACCCCGAAGCCTGCACGAACACCTCCTTTTATTTTCTAGAGATAATAATATTGCTGCCTTCCTTTGACCAACTTAAAATGACAGAGTTGAACGGGTAAGAAGGTTCTTGTACTGCAATCCCATCTCATTTTAGTAGGTTATTGAGCTTTTAGTAAGCCTGGGAGCCTCAGGTTCCTTATCTATATTTTGGAAAGTTATCCTTCTAAGTCATAGTATTTTAATTCAAATCTGAAAAAATGCAAAGAGAAATTGTAAGGGCTTATTTTTAAATCAGAGTTTATGTAAAAACAAAAAGAAACAGTCATTTTTACTTTTCCTCTTATTGATCAACACCTGTTGGAGATCAAGCACATGCCTTAGGTGGCAGATTCGTTTCAAAGTTGTTACCTGGATACAAATTAACACTCCAGCTTTCTGTGGCTGTAGAACAGAGATCATGTCCCCTGATCTCAATGTTCTGGTCAGCTTATTAGTTAGGTGTCTTAGGGAAATGATGATTATCTGTTGGAAGAATATTTTTCATACTCACAAAGACAATGAAAAATTATCCTTCGCAGGTGCACAAAGGTTGACATCACAGACATTAACACAGTACGAAAACTCAAAACCATAAACTAGACAGAGGAGAAAATGTATTGCTGCAATCTTCTGGAACATACTTGAACCTGAATCTTGAAGTGTATATTCCCTATTTGTTGGTTTGGTAGGAGTGCTGTAATACACTATCAGAGACTGGGTATTTAAGCAACAAAAATTTTCTCACAGCTCTGGAGGTTGGAGATCAAGGTGTTGGCAGCACTGGTGTGTCCTCAGTGCTTGACCTACAGATAGCTGGCTTCTCTCTCTCCCTTCATATGGTCTTCCTACTGCATGCATCTGTGTCCAAATTTTTTTTTTTTTTTTTTTTTTTTGGCGGCACCGGAAATCAAACTCACAACCTTGTGCCTACCAGGCAGGCACTTAAGCCACTAAGCCTAACTCCTGGCCCTAGTTTTTTGAGGTAGGGTCTCACTATGCAGCTCAGGCTGGCATTGCACTTACGTTGTAGCCCAAGCCAGCCTCGAACTCATAATGCTCCACCTACCTCAGCCTCCTGAGTACTGGGATTAAAGGCATGCGCCACCATGCCCAGATCAAATCTCTTCTTATAAGGCTGACAATCGTAATGGATGAGGGTAGACCCTAATGACCATATTTTAAATCAGTTATCTTTCTGAAGACCTATCTACATATACAGTCGCTTTCCTGTGTGTTATGCACGGTTTGTAGATGTCCCCCCGGTACCTCATGCATTCATAAGTGAGAATTTTCAGACGTGGCTGGATCTAGAGTGTGTGATGCTGGGATTAAGGGTCCATGATTACTAAATTACCTAACTATGTGGTTTGACATAGTTCTGGGTGTGGAAAATGTGAAGGTCCACCCTGGGTGTGAGTGGCACTGCTCTAAGTGTGTGCATCCTGGATAAAATATGAAGAATAGAAAGAGGGCTGCTGCTATTGCTTGCTGCTTGCTGCCTCCTGCCTTTCATGCCATGAACTATTTTTTTCTCCTCTGCAATGCCTCTCTGCCATGCCACCCTGCTTTGGAGCCAACCAACTAAAACTTCTACAAACTGTGAGCCAAAATAAGCATTTATTCCTTTAACTTTGGGTATTGGGTATTTTGTCTCAGCAATAAAAACAGTAAGGAAGACATTATGCAAATTCATGTCCTTCCTCTTTTTGAATGTAAATTGTATTTATCAGTTTACTTTCCAATCCCAAAGTACAACTCCCAAGATTTCTATAAAACTCAAGGCAGTTTTTCCTGGAAGTATCAAGATATTTAGGATCATCTTTACTTTCTCTCAAAATAAGAGGCATGAATACTTTAGTGATACCACAGATATTACCTAATGGATTCCACATACTTTTCTTGAGGACCTACTTTTTGTCTGGCATAGGGACTACAGCAGCACTGCTCAGGTAGTACTTACCCTAGACTCCAGTGTATTTCACAACTTCTCCAGGCAATGATTTCAGCAAGAACAAGATTTATGTTTTCTTATCTCTATCCTTCTTTATCTCTGTATCTCCTTTATCTCTGTTACTGTACTGATTCCGAACTGGTTCTCTTCATTCTTTCAATTATATATTGAAAACTCTTTTGTGCCACACATGATGGCACATTCCCGTAACCCCAGCAATGAAGGAAGCTGAGGCAGGAGGATTGCCATTTAGAGTCTTGCCTGGGCAATTTAGCAAGAATTTATCTCAAACTAAAAAGTTCTGGGGATATAGTCTAGTAGTAGACTATCCCTGGATTCAGTCCCCAGAACTGCAAAACAAGAACAACAAAAACACCTCATTTGAATATAAATATTTCATTGTGTGATGACAAAGAAAATATTGTACTAGGAATCCTCGGCCTGCACTACATTGTCTACAACCTCATTTGCCTTGGTTTCTTCAACTGTAAAATAATGTGATATGGACCAGAAATCTCTGAGTACTTCCAATTCAATAGCTCTCTGGCAAAATGAGGTTTGCAGAACCAGAGAAGTCATTTGAGAGTCAATGTTGAGAGTGAAGGGAGGAGCTTTGGGCCAGTGGAAAGACGCCAGTTGCTGGCAATCCTAAGGTGCTCCCAGAATGTGGCCTGAGGCCCAGCTGCTTGTGTTATTTGACCCCAGGTCAGTTCAACCCAAGGAGCAGGCACGGGCCATTTCACACTGTGCAGTGACTGCTTAGCTATGTATCACCACTGATCCCTTGGACGTTCTCTGTCCAACCTCTGCTACCACCCAGTTTAAAGAACAGATGAGGATAACTCCGTAACTCCACCCACCTTTTCCCTAAGTCTTATAATTATCTAGAAATAGCAGGATGCTTCTGGTAGGCTAACAAATAATACTATTTATAAAGGTTCTGTTAAGAAAGGAGATAACTAGACTACTAGGGCTAAAAATGAATGGAATTTGGGACAGCAGTTGCCATCATTCTATGTGGGGTTTGACTGATGACAGAAACTGCAAGAAATTAATGTTCATAAGTGAAATTTTACTATAATACACAGTACTATGTGGCTGAAGCAAAGAATTAGGTAGAGGTCTGTCACAGTCAGCTTAGGCTGCTATAAAACAGTGCCACAGACTGGGTGGTTTAGACGATAGAGATTTATTTCCTCCCAGTTTTCAAAGTTAAGAGTTCAAGATGAAGGCGCTGGCAGGAGTTGCTTTCTTATTAAGTCTGTTTGCCAGACGTGGGGACAGCAGGTTTTTTTGCTGTGTCCTCATATGGCCCTCCTTCTGTGTGTGGAGAAAAAGAGTCTCTGGTGTTTCCCCCTCTACTTTATGGACACCAGCTTTATTAGATCAGGACCTACCCTAGAGATCTCTTATAATCTGCATCACACCCTTAAAGGCCCTCTCTCCAAATACATTTGCATTGGGAATTAGAGCTTTAGCAAATGCATTTGGGGGCATAAAACTGATTTTGTTCCATAACAAGTTGATACAGAATTTTATGCACCACATTATGCTAAGTATCAATTGGACCAGGTAACCACAGCTTGCCCTTGAAACTTGAAAACAGTATCTTAAATGTCAGCACAATTCTGACAGTTCTGAAAATATAACTGAGTTTCTTAATTCTGTCTCAGAGAAGAAATAGTTATTTTATATTCCAATTCTCCCCCCCCCCCACCGCTCTCATTTTAAAACAGATTTAAAACCCAGGAAATTAGCACCTTCAATTTATTCCCAGAACAGAAAGCTAATAAGTAGGAAAATTAAAAATTTTCATCCAGCTCAGTTTCATGTCTTGTAATATATACCACTTTGGTTTTAGAGTAGTTTAATTTGAATTAATCATCAGACACTCTTCACAGTTAGAAATGAGGTGGTATTTAAAGCAAGTAACATTGTTAGTATAATTTGACACCTAACATTTAGCCTGAGGCACATAACTATACATTCATAAGTTTGACACTATTTTTTTAACCAAAACTTCAGATGATAATTTCAAATTTAAATAATGGAGAGGGGACACTTAAGAAAGTAAGGTTTCTTAGGAATACAAAATATAGGATGGGCAAATAAGATTTTTCAACTCTTCTATCAAATTTCCCTATAATGCTTGATCAAATACAAGGAAGGATAACAAGAGAATCGCTCCAGCTACCTAATAATTTCCACCCCTGGAAAAGATTGTACAGATTTTCAAATGACTCTGATTGTTCAATCAGGTGTCAGTGGTAACCTGAGTCTCTGCTTAGCTCACTGCCAGGTGTAATTTCTCCTTTGTCTGACAGGTGAAAGGAAATGAGAAAGGGTCCATTGCTTTCCCCTAATGTCCTTTCTATCCCTTCCTTGAAGTCTCTGGAAAGATCTAGAAGGATGGGTTTGCATGATTCCTCCCAGGGTGGTTTCGTCCTGCCTCAGTTTCCAGTAACAGCACTCCACATGGTAAGTCATGCCAAGCAGTCTCTTTCTAGAAGGAAAGCACGACACTTCCTCAAGAACCAATAACCATATGACATCTTTCCCCCAAATCACAGACAAATGGGCAACTGGGAGAAAACTATTGACTCTTGGGTGGTAACAATATATTCAACACTACTCAGCTTTCAGAAGCATTTGTGTGTTACATAGGTTATAACATCTCTTTTACCATCTTTGTTATTGCCAAATGTCCAATCCAGATGGTAGGGAAGAAATTCCTTCTTCCATTGATGTGACTTCTCCACAAATGCCAAGTATAATAATTGATCTAACCCTTGGATATGTTAAAAGGGGATTACTGTGAAGCCAGCATTTCAGTCCTTTTTCCATCTGTGTTCTGTTTTGTGGCAGGCTGCTTACAAAACATTCTGGCCACTGGATCAGAAAGCATTTGTCTTTTCAGCTCTGGGAGCCAGACAAATGAGTGAGTGAATTGCAAACAGACTCTCCAGTGACATACTGTATCTTCACACCATCAAAGCAGCAGTCAGCTGGTCGGTGCCCTCCATGCTTTCTCTCTGTACCATGTGCTTCTTAGTTGGGAGGGGAAGTTTTTTCCTTATGAAAATATTTGGCTCTGTACAAGACAATTATGCTACAGGGATGTTTGCAGACTCAGAAGTATCTTGATAATGTGGAATATGAAGAGAGCCAGCTAATGATGCTTCTTTCAGCAAAGAATATCATGAGTGACTACTACCCATAGTGGAAGCTGAGTCCTCTAAAAACCTTTAGATACTAAGGACTTCATTCACTTTTAAAATTTTTCCTTTACACAATTCACTCACTCTTTGCTATATAGTGGGTCCATGTTGTTGAAGAAACCAGGGAGAGAATAGTGTTTATGAAGTTTTCAGTATGATAGAGGAAGTAGAGCAGACTTTTGCAGCTTGGGAACTGTTATCATTTTGCACCAGATACTGTAATTCTTGGTTGGAGAGGAATGCAGGACAAAAATTATGCTGTGCGTTGTATGATATCTAGCAATATCTCTGAGTCTACCCATTAGAGGCAACTAGCAACCTCTCTTTTCTTCTAAACAATCAAAAATATTTCCAGACTTCATCAAGTGTTCCCTGGGATGGAGCTAGGAGAAAAACTGTCCTTGATTGAGCTAGGCTAAAATACAGGGAAATTAATGATTGCAAAATGTGTATGTTTATCTTTAAATTATAATAATGACCGCAAAGGAAAGAAATGTGGCACTGGTTAAGAGACAAAATGGGAGGACTGTCTTAATTTACATTCGGGGGTTAGGAATGCTCCTTTTAAAAAGATTTTATCTAAAATGGGAAGATAACTGAAAGCAGGAGTGTTTCAAAGAGAGTAAAGCACAGTGCTCAGACCCTGCAGGGTGGAGTGCTTTCTACTAAAGGCAGTAAATCAGGTCTGTATGAGTGGACAGAGGGGCAAGAGGCAGCCAAAGGTCATTTCATTCAAAGATGTTGAGAGGAATATGGGTTTTAAGTATGGCAGGAAGAATTTCAAGGAAGGAAAGGATTTTGTATATGACTTGATTTATGTTTCAAAACCTACTGTTTTCCCCCATAATGGAGTGTATATATAGACAGGGAAAGAATGCAATAAAGAAGAGTAGTCATCATTATTCTCAGTCTATCATGTGAAAGGCACTTTGCATATTTGACTGATGTTAGGTGCTTTTAGAGAGTACAAAGTGACGAAATAGAGGACGTAACAAATGCCTTAAAGAAAGGGTAAGTGACTGACAGCAAAATCCTATTATATATACCATCTCAGTTTGTTTTCTGCTGCTACAATCAAATGCATGAGGCTGAGTGTTATGGTCTGGCCTCTGGTCAGGGCCCTCTTGCCTGTGTTACACCATGACAGTTAACATCAGTGCAGGAATACATGTGAGACGGGGAGACTACATGGGGAAACAGGAGACAAGAGAGGCTTGTGGGCCAGACTCGTTTTTATGAAAATTTGCTCTCATGAAAACTCACAAAGGCTCTGTGAGTACTACCTTAACCCCTTTTGAGGGTAGTGCATCCAGTAACCTAAGCACTTTCCACCAGAGCCCATTTCTTGAAGGTTGTGCTACCTTTCAACATTGCCACAATGGGGACCAAGCTTGCAGCAAATGAGACTTTTAATAACACACTCATACCATATCAAAACCACAGCAAAGACCATTATTTAAAAGGAAATGTTGACATCATAAAATCAAAACTGCTAACCAATAAGATTGATCTGACTATTACTTTGGGGCTTCTTCCCAATCTATAAAATGGAGAACAAAGCAATGCATTGATGAAGACTGAGATAATTAAGTATAGTGGTACTTCAGTTCATGAACCTTATTCTTTTCATGGTTCTTTTCAGTTTTGATCTTATTGGGAAATTTGATTGGGTTGTTGCCCAGTTTGGTTTGGGAACAGAATTGTAGAAAGAATTAAATTTGTGAACTGAGGTACCATCGTGGAGCCTTATTATAATGCAGGACACAAATCTCTTGAAAGATATTTATAGGTGTGATTTTTAAATCATTGTTATCAAAAACAATAACATGAACTTCTTACATATAAATACCATCTTTTACTTCCTAAATATTTCTCAAATCCATCTGCTTCCATGACTACCATCACCCTATCTTTTCCAGCTTAGACTTTGCATTTAACTTATTTTACACATATCTTACAACTTAAGTGCATCTTTTAAAAAGTATTATAGGACAAGAAAAACCCTCATTGGAATAATTTTAGTTCTTAATATTATGTATAGGATTTGTAGACAGCTACCCTTGAGTTTTACAGAATTATCCTTACTAGCAGGAACAGAAAACAAGTTATTTGATAGAAATAAGTAAAATGGAACTGTGCCCCAATTAATAAACCAGAAAAGTTAGAATCAAGCAGTAATTTATCCACAAATATGGATTGGTGCCTCATATGAGGGAGGTAAACACCATGTGCTAAAAGTATAATCAGTGATTAGAATCCAGAAATACAAGAGCAGAGGAGACATGCATTCATGTAGTTATCATATGATTAAAATGTGATTTTTATGGTCAAGTACTGCAAAGATTTACTGAAGACAGGGGATTTCACTAATGATGGTATATACTCAAAAGGCTTTCACCATATGCTAGAAACTACTTATGATTTCATTGCAATTTTAATGCCCATAACAAAATACAATACAGGTCTTGTTATTATCCTTATTTTATAGATGAGGAAACTGGGAACCTAAAGACATTTAGTACTCTGATTGTTAAACATGATGCATAGCTAGCAAGTGATGAAGATATGATTTGAAATTAGGTACCTTTGTTGCAGATTCCGTGGTTAACCATTAAAATATACTGCTCTAAATTAAGAGAACAGGAAAAAGAGAAAAAAGACCATGTGGTTGGTGTGAGGAGCAAGTGTGTGTAAACACGGAGGGGTATTTAGGAACATGGAGAGAGGAAACCAGAATGACCATTGTCCTAAATACTGAAGCCCTTCTGCTTCTCTCCTAAAAACCAGGCCAAACTAGTTTCATTTTGTTTGCTACACACAAGAGCTAACAAAGTTTTCCAAAATGAACTTTGATGTTCCATCCCCACACAGCATTCCCATTACTTTCTTTGCATGTATCCCATGATTTATCAATGAGACCCTTTTAAGCTGACCTTTTGTTCATCATCATTTTTTTTTGTTTCTTTTGTTACAACTCATTCTCATCAACTTAATTGCAATCCAATAAATGGGGCTGTTTCTTAATTAACACTGTCGTAGTCCTTGACCTTGAGGAATACATGTAAGAACAGACATTGCTGGCAGCTTAAGAACAAATATCTCAATTTGTCTGATGTGGTATACTTTCCTTTTGTTCACAAAGATGTTGCTGTTAATTTAGTATTCAAAAAAGCACTGTAGACCTCATTTCATTTGGAATAAAATCACATATGTGGAAACACTAACTTTGTGCTTAATTAGCACCTAGTATTTTACCCAAATATCTATTTCCATCTTCCCTTCTCTGCATGTGTAGAGTTACATCTGGCTGACTTGGTTGATAAAATAATAGACATGCAAAAGAAGCAGTACAGTTTAGCTTAGAACTGTGGAACTAATCCTGACCAATACCATGCAGTTTGCCAATACTCCTCATCTGTCTACCATCAACAACTGCTTATCAATCAATAAAACTGTCACAGATAATCTCATTCTTTCCTAGGATACTGTTTCTTAAATAGCAAAAAACAAAATTGACAATTATATTTCCTCTTGCAGACTGAAAGAATATAACATTGAAAACATTGTTAATTTTCAGTCAGGATGGGAATGTTTCAGATTCACTTGTATGCTTTTTTTCCTAAAAACAAGTTCTACAGATCTTTCAAGATTAGTCATACTTTGGCAAGATTTTGAATATTATATCTACAAACACCCTCATAGAACATAATTTAATGACACCCAAGGAAAAAATATTCTTGAAATATGGGTAGGAACAATTAATCACAGATATGCAGGTATCAGCACTGCCCAATAATGACAGTCATGGCGTAAGTGGGTATCGAGCTCTTGAAGTGATGCTGGTGAGATTAAGGCATGAGATCTTTCATTTTAATCCACGTAAGTGGCACATGTGATTAGTGACTGTCATCTCAGACAGCAAAGCTATAGATAGTTTCCTAGAAGAAAAGAGAAAGCAGCAGAAACTGGTAATTCTTAAAGCAACAAGTGGCCGTGAGTAGATGGACTTCCTAAAAAGTGAACTCAGGAGATGAGCATGACTATGACTAAAGAAGGCTTGGGCTGAAAGCAAGCCAAATTTGAGAGCTATTAATGTCCATTTTATCAACAACTTGGTAGTGTGGGGCTGTCATACCAGCCTAACTCTAAAAAAATGGCATCTTTAATTAACTTTTTAAAATGCCATTGTCACTACTGTTTGAAATGAAACTCATTTCCCCCGCTAAAAGCTACAGAGTGCCCTGCTGCTTTTGCAAATAGCATCTTCAGTAGATAATTGCTCCCATCTTCGCTGGGAGTTGTTCTTACTGATCTATTGTCCAGATTCTCTGTCTCACACAATCTCAATCCATAGCAAACTTTCTACAAACTTTTACAAGATAACTCACTTTGCCAAAAAAAAAAATGCATCTGACTTATTGACCACCTTAAACTTATGCTACATTATCAAACAAGTAAATGTCAGAACAAGAATTTCTTTAAAGTAGGTTTAGGGCAAATTCTAACTGTAGGCTAATCATTTTGATGCACGCTTAACATTTGCCTGAATAACTTCCACTTGGCTAAGTCCTATTAATTGAATTTCTTTGTAGTATCATTTTACCCCACTTTCTCAGCCTTTCCCTCAGTTGTGGAAAGTTAATAGAGATGCAGAGGGTACTGTTTTAGTCTTTCTTCCTCACTGGACTTTAGATAAATAAAGACAAGGACTCTTCCATTCATCTTTGTTTCCCTGCACATCTAGTAATGCCTAGATACACTGTGAATGTTTAAAGAATTAGTACATGTTTCCTCTAAAAGTTATAAGAGCAACTCTTTAAAAATATGATAGATAAATTCTAGAGGTTAGGTAATAAATGAGATTCTGGCTGTCTACAATAGAATAGCAACTATAAAGATTACACATGCAGATAATTTTAAATCTTTAGGAGTTTTATGTCTAATAAAATATGTAGTAGATCCTTAAAGTCAGATGTCCACATGCTTTAAAGGCTCCTCTAATCACAGATGCCCTTTTAGAATAAAATTTGTCCATAAAGTAAATATGTGTAGAGGTGGAGAGAACCCTGGAATATTCCTGACAAGTGTAGGGCAATCAGCTTAGCTCATGCACTAACGGACCATGCCCAAACTCTCAGTCCCTGAGGCTGAACACCACACAGTGGCAGAATGACAAGCCCATTTTTATGTCACAGACTTATCCAGGTTACTAGCAAACCAGGACAGTGTTAAACATTCTAACTACTAAAAAAAGATGTCTGTAAGATTCAATAATTCTTTGAAGAGAATCCATTTAATGATGCTTTCCCTTGTTATGGAAATATCCTTTGACATAGTGGTCAAGGCTTGACAGTGGTCCAGACAATCTGAGGTGCCTTGAACCCTCAGTCCATTTTTTTCAAATGGAATTTTTAAAAAGTGTTTAGAAGGAAAAACAGTGTTTAGAAGAAATAAATAAATGGAAGGATGTAGCAGTTAGGCAGAAGAATATTTGCAGACAAACCACCTCCACGCAAAAAGACCCAGACTCCTAAAAGAATTGTGCTAGAAGATGACTTGATTGGAGTGCTTCCATGCAAAATAATTGATCTCATTAAGTCAGCTTTTAAATCATGAACATGAGGTTTTCCTTTGTTGAGTAACCTTCCCTGAGAACAGCAATTCTAAGGTGCCAGACACCACCCTCAATTAAGAAATCAGTCAAACATGAAGGCTCTGTAATGTTCCAAGAGAAACCAATGGAAAAATACAGTTTGGTTTATAGAAATTCTCTCTAATAGGGCTTTTTAGGAGCCTATCAAATATTGGGCTAAGAGGAGACATCCCTGTTTGACTCATGCCTTGAAGTTATTTGACACAAACACTCCTAACTGGTGACAGTCTTCCTGGGAGGCCACTTGCTGTTGTGACAGGTCTGGTCAACCTGAACCACAGGCTACCCTGTCATTGCAGCATGTGAACCTGATGCAGCAGTGACAACAACAGCAGTGAGGGCAGCATTAGCCATGCAGCTCAAAGGCACACACCGACAGTCTGTGTTTCTGAGAAGCTCTCTCCTGGGATACCCCACTTGCTGCAGCCGTTACTGGTCATAAGTGGCAGTCACAGAACCTGATCCAACAATCCCAACATAAACCTCCTCAGACTCCCAGGCTATGTCGGGCTGCCGCAGAGACCCCAGTGTGCACACACACTGAGCATCCCCTTGAGCAAAGCTTGATAACTTCTCTGGCACATCCAAGAGAACTGATCACCTGGGCAAGATTAAAGACAAAGAAAATCCCACTAAAAGAATAGTCCATGATGAATTCCACAATCACCTACTTCTTTCTCATTTGTGTCCACACTTTCTCACTCTCACCAATCCATGCTGTTTTGGAGGAGAGGGAGGGCAAGTTCGGGAATCACAAATGAATCTTTGCAAAGATTAATCTGCCTTTGAAATGTCCTGGGAGCATACTCAATGTTAAAAGAGGTAGAGCCTCCGTAAAATACAGGGACCGCTCCACTCTGAAATGGTGCGCAGTGCTGCTCAGTGATTTGCAGTTCATAATACATTTTGACACCAATTAATTTAGTTGATACTCAAAATAACTCTCTGAGGTAGACATCATTATCTTTTTGTTTAGAAGAGGAAGCTAAAGCTCATACTGTAAAAAACTGCCCAAGTTCCAACTTGAAGATAATAGAAGTGGGATCCACTCCGTTCCCCAGATTCCTGCGGGAACACACAAGCCACCCCAATACAATGTTGCCTCCTAGCTAGATCACCCCCTTTTTTAGGCAAAAAAGTAGACCTAATATTTGATGTCTTGGTTTTTCTGGTGGTTATGCCATTACCTCTGAGTTTTCACAGTTTTTGTAACCAACATGGGAAGACCACTTCAGGGTGTGCTTTTTGGGCTTTAGATTGCCTGGAAAAGTTTGAAAACAGAGTCATCCTTATATCAAGGGGGAATATAGTGAAAAGGAGACAATGTGAAAACAAAGCCATGACTATCATTTGCTTCCTGAATTTGTTTTATCTGAGACAGCCAAAGATTGGATGTCAAAAGAAATCAAGTAAGAGAGAGCTCACGGTTTGGCAGAATCTCTCAAAACCTTCTGGGCTATGCTTCTTGGCTTTGCCAAAGGTAGAAAATGTGTTCAAAATGTGCTTAGTGTCCTGCCCTGAATTTTCTCTAATTTTGAATGTCTAACACGCTCTCTCACAGGCCTATTTTTTCCTCAATATTTCTACCTTACCGATCTCTCTTGTCAACCACCCTTAAAACTTTTGATCTTTCTGCCTCTTTTACCTCCCTCATCTGGACAACTAAAACACAATCACTACAAAGTGTTTATTAAATGTGTTCCTTCTCCCTATTATTTAGCTCTCATTCACCAAGTCTGCACCAATTTTGCTTATTTAGAAACTCTTGCAGCTCCTTAGCTTGTTTCTGCCAATCTCTTCTCTCCATGTGCCCATCTATAGGATAAAGGTTAGCAAACGGTCACTTCTGTTCTCTGGTCAGATTCATGTATCCAAACATACCCACAGTTACATCCCTCTCTTGCCTATAGACATGTAAAAGCTCCCCGTTTTCCTGATAATTTCAGATTCCAAGTTGCCCTTCAATCCCTTTCATTCCTGAGGTGTAAGTATAACTGCCCTTCAAGTGTAAGTCTCACTGAATTATTAACCCTCCAACAAATATCCTTGACAGTTCCTCTTCCCCTTAGAAATGCTTTTTACTGAGTGCTCTGCACCCCTCAAGACCCATTTCAATATCACCATCTTATTTTACTCTTACAAGTTTAGTCAAAATCCTCCTTCCTTCCATTAAAACACTTTCACCCTTTGGTGATGATGAAACAGCTATCATCATACAAACTGAGCCTGTTGTCTCATAAAGTCAGAGCATAAAACTGCAAACAGAAAGGAAGTTAAAGAGGAACAGTTCATTGGGAACATGAGATGAACAAAGGCTCCCAGGAGCAAGAAGGGGTCCCAGGAAATAGGGTTCCGTGTGGCCCCAGGCCAGAACTTTTTATAGATAAGTAGAGTATGAGATTGGCTCAGTTGTTCAGTGGTTACTTATCACAGGTGGCTGTGTGAGTTTAAAATGATCAATTGGAGCTCAGCCTCTCTGAATCTGTTAAACAGCATTTGGAGTTGAAAGAAAACTGAAATTTTTTAAAAAATATATTTATTCTGTATTTTTAAATTCCTCCAAACTGGACCCTGACTGTAGGGAGGGGCTGCAGTTTAGCCCTGAGTGTAGGGAGGTATTGGTAATTCTGTTCCTGCCTAAAGTTCTAGTTTTGCTGCCTATTTTTTTTTTAAATTCCTTTCAGTGTGACTGACCATCCTGATTCCACCTTAGTCTCTGCCCATTTCTGGCTACTATTCATAAGCTAAATTGGTAAACTGCCTCTTACAACGATATAAGATATATATATATATATATATATATATATATATATATATATCATGAAGTAATGGCATGCACAATGCATAAGTGTGTGTGGGATTTATTTTGACAACTATGTATACTTATTTTAATGTCATTCACATCAAGACAGATTTCTGTCACTCAGATCATTTCGTTTGTTCCTTTCCCATCAGTACCCATCTCTAGATAGTGATTATTTTTGTTTTGATCATTATAGAATACCTCTGCCTCATCAGATGTTACCCACGAACTTCATCTGAACGAATCACAAAGGATATACTCTTTTGTGTCTGGGTTCTTTTATTCTAGTCTTAAAAATTAGTTTAGTCATGTCATTGGGTGTATATAGTTCTGAAATCCTGAAGTACTTTGTTGCTCTGTCTTCTAATATATCGTTACCTTCCTTCATCTTATTTTGTCCTCACCCCTCCAAACAAATATCCTCCTATGGGCAGAGTTTGCAGCTTATCTTCCTGGCTCCTACAGTGCCCCATGCAAGGTTGTATATATGTTTGGTGTCCAACACATGTTTGTTGGCTTAAAGTCAGAAGGCGATCATTTTTGTTCTTGAGTTACCAGAGGATGTTTGCTGGAACAATCAAATGCAGGCAGCGTAGCATGTTAGTGTGATGCTACAAGCCACTGGGACAAGTGCTTGGCAGACCTGAGGGTTTTTGGGGAATGATGTATGGTGGAAGGCAGGGCAATATCTACAGTACCATATTATATTGTGTGAGAATTCACAGCAAAGGCTCAGTGCCATCAGTAGTGAGATTTTGCACTTTGACAGGACCATATGCCTGGTACTGCTTTCCATGCTCTGAGTTGTATGGATTTTATGACCACAAATTCCAAACTAAAATGTAAAAAAAATCTTACTTGTTCTTGAAAAATAATGGAATGTGATGAAAGTTGAAAACTGCAAAGTCTGAATGCCAGTCAGGCATATATTTAGAAGGAAAATATATTCCATTTGCCCTTTGAGTTTGTGTACAAAGTGAACATAAAGAGATTCTAACAGATGATGTATAGCAACTCCTAGAGCTTGGTATTCTCAATGTACAAAGTCTTAGTGGCAATCGGATTGAAAACTGGGGAAATTATGAAAATGCTGCAGAGTTTTTATGTATTCATGTTATCTGTTTTATGGAGAAATGGCACAGTGCTTTGTCTCTGAGCAAAAGTCAGGACTGTATAATGCAATGTCAAGATCTCTCAGTTTCAACTACACCATGACAATGATTACCAGGAGATGTGTCTGCTTGTGATAACTCCTTTGTCCATTCATGAACCATTTAGTAAAGAAGTCATAATTATTGAGTAGCTGTTTAAGAGGAAGGTTTTAGAGTTTCTGGAATAACAAGGAAGGAAGATTCCGCTGCAACTCTCTGGTGATTATTATCAAGATTGTTGTTGAGTGGATCTGAAATGAATAAAGTACTCAATCATTAACCAATTTAGTCAGTAAAAGGCTGTTTCCAATAGTAACTGTACATGAAGTAGTAAACTCAATTCCATCCTGTTTTTCTGTTAAAATTCTTTGAGGCTTCAGCTTTTTGGAATTTGTGATTTCTATTGTGTCACTTTGTGACCCTTTATCATTATAGGAATAAGTCTTCTGGAATTTGACTGTGAAAGCAATTATCTGTTAGAACTAAAAGGAAGAAATAGAAAAATAATATAAAAAATGTTGAGAATAATATGTGAAATTTCCAAATATAGCCTGGGTTAAGACCAAATTTATGTGATATAACACCTACTGAGAGAAACAGGTAAAGAAAAAGGAAAAAGAAAACACAAAATGATTAGAAGCACTTACGGCCAAATACTAGCTTATCATGCTACAAGGAGGGACTTTTTAGGGCAGTGTTTTTGAGTCCTGGCTGTACAACAAAATCACATGGGGAAGCTGAAAATCTTGATTCCCATGTAGGATACCATGGATATCTGTGGGAGTAGAAGAAAATGAAAATCAAAGCATTAATGCTTTTGTAGTTTCCTAAGTAATTTCCACATGCAAACAATATTGGGAATCATTGAATCACTGATCTTAACATAAAGCAAAAGAAAAAATAATAAAATAATGGCCAATGATTTGATAAAATACAAACAGGAAAAGAAAACAGAAAATCTCAGTAGTACATATAAAATACAAGGTGCTAATGTCCTCAATACATAAATAATGCTTATAAGTCTACGAAAGAGTACTTTCTATATTTTCCTTTCTTTTTTTAACTGTATTTCCTGTGAGTTTACATTCTCCAATAATGTCACTTTGAAATCAAGATGAGAAAAGAAATCATTGATACTCATCAACATTTTCTGGAATATTCAAAGTGGTAATACTTACAGCATCTATTTTCTACTTTCTAGTCTTTCTGTATCTTAAGGACCCTATTACATAAATCTACCAACCAAAACAACTATATCTAGGGAACTGTTAACAAGGAACCTAACCCAAGCCTGGCTTTGCAGACTTGAAGGGAATATTGGAGGGATCTTATTGAATGTGGATTTCAGCTTAAGAATCTACATTCCAAGAATACTCTAGGAAGTTCTAAATCAACAGATTCTGGGACCAAATTTTGAGGAACAAATAGTCACCTTTTCAAAAATTTAGAAAGTATGAGAGTTATTGTTTGCCTGAGTTTTCCTAAAGCAGAGAGAGATATAAGACTTAATTTAAGTATAGGCATCAGTGAACACTTTTAATCAAGGACACATATTTCAGCTATTCTTAAACTCCTACAAATAAGTGATGTATCCAGGGATAAAATCTGATGCTTAAGTAGTTGCCTACTTTTATAAACTGTTTATAAAAACATTTTATAAAAACTCTTTGGGTTGCATTTAGAAAATAATCTCCCGTCAAGTAAATAAGCTATTATGTCAAATCTGAAATAACTTATTAAATCAAGTAAATTTGAGTAGCTGATGGCCACTATCTAAGAAATGGGGTCAAAGGGCTGTGTTTATATGTGAGTTCCATGCAGCCCCTGAATAAGATCATGCTTGAAATACAGTGGGGTAAGTCAGACCCACAGGTCCATCTCACTGGATTCCTTGTTGGAGAACTTGACTGAAAAGCCACTTCTTAACTGTCATGTAGATTCTCATATCCAAACATAACACATATTACAAAGGTATCAGTGTCGGATTGTTCCTCAAACATCTTAAAAAACATTTCAAGGTTCCTCACAAACCTTACAATGCCCAAGTGACATAAAGAAAGTAAACATAATCAACTCTTTTTAAAGATGATGAATAAACCTAAAGGCCCAAAGTTACATCATCCTGGGGCAGAGAGCATAGAACACTGTCAGTGTCCACATAGTTGATGATTCAAACTGACTGATAAGATAACCAATGGAACTTCCAGGTCTCCAGACCTCTAAGGACAGTGTTGCTTACATTTTATCATGAATTAGAGGTTTTACTGGTTGATTGGTTGGTTGTTTGGTTGGTTGGTTGGGTTATTTGGTTTTGTTTTGTTTTACTTTCCTTTTTTTGAGCAAGTTTTAATAAGCTACTAATTTCCAAGGCTAGGCTTAAATTGTGATCCTCCTGACTCAACATTCCAGAGTGCTGGGATTATAGATAAGCACTACCATGCCCAGTTTCAGACTACGGTATTAATCACTTGGCACACTGGTTGATTATTCAAAATGCAGATTTCTACACACTATAACTGGAATTCAAGGATCAAATCAGATCATTCTGATTGAGGGCTACAGCCAGAGCAACAACTGAGGTAGACTTGGTTCTAGAGTTCTGGTTGAAACTTCTGCTTGCATCACTTACTGTTTGCTTGTTTGAACACTTTTCTTGTCTTTTCAAAGAATTGGTTGCAACCTCCTGCCTGTGAACATAATGAAGAAAATAGGGAAGAAATAAGTGATGGCACACAGGGAACTCTGGTCAACTTCAATAGTCATACACAGCTTTAAAAGGATCATTCTTCCCCAGTTTTTTAAAATGAGTGGAAGATAGTGGAGTAGTAAGCAGCAGAGAAAACAGTCTCTCTGAGAGTCACCATCCAGATGCTGCAATATATCATCATGAGGAAGACAAGGAAGTAAGTGGGTCCCCCGGACCCAGGAAAAATCTGAAGTGTGAAGTGAAGCCCACAGAGAGAGTGAAAAGAAAAACTTCAAGGTGCCAGTGGCACCTTGGCCCTAGATGGGACTCACTGTGGGAGAGGAGCCATTCAAACCTGGGGACACATAGTCACAGTGGTGGCCTCTGCAGGGAGACATGGCAGTGAAGGGGAGCAGCGGATATGGAGGACTGCACTGGCTGGCAGTGAGTGCATAGGACTTAGTCCTCCCTCAAGGAGAGCGCAACTTGCCAGGAGCCATTTTGGAAACGAGCAGCTGAGCTCAGAACTCAGAACTGCTTTTGGCTTTCTCTAGCAGCTCCCAGATGGGCATAAATCTGTGGAAATAGCTTGGTCTGTGGTAAATCCAATGAGTCTGGTCTCAGGGCAGGTCTGCTAAGATTATCCATTACCCAGCCAGAAAGCTACTGCTGGCTTGCTGGGATAGATCGGCACAACTCAGGACTTTGTCTCCACAGGTGGTCTACTAGTGAACCCAGACAGAATCCTGGAAGTGGACTGTTTGTTTTTCCTTTCCTTTTTCTTTTTCTTTTTCTTTTTTTCTCTTTCTCCTTCATTGTTTTTATATGATTACGAAAGTAGTTTCTAACCTCTTTGTGGGTATGGTTCTTTTCTGTTCTTACTTTTATCTCTTCCTTCTCTCTTTTCTTTTAGTCTTCTGCACCAGTTTCCCAAAGTTGGTGCAATCCCTCTTTGTCCTCCAATCTTACTTCTAATCTCTTTCTTGTCTTTCACGTCTCTATTTTCTCCTAAGTCTATTTTAAATTTTAACCCTCAAGGGCAAATTTGGCACATTATGGACTTATATATTGCATATAATTATGTGATTTGTTTTATATTTTGTTATATAATTACAAATCTATTTCATATAGTTAAAAGTTGCAAATTAAGGCTTAGCTCAGTTTGTCGTTTTCTAGGCTGTGTTTGATGCTATTGGTACCACTATAACCAAAACTGACATAGTTATTCTAAACAACTGTTGGTCCTGATATTACATAATTGACGCTAACTAAGGATCACAGAAAATATAGTGGCACAGTGCCAAAGAACCAGGGACTAGGCCAAACAAGCAACAACTTCTCATTTCCAACAAGCTGAAGAGGTAAGATCTTCCAACAGACTCAAAACCCAAAAACCAGCTAGACCTCAAAGGTACCTCAGAAAAGTAATCATCACATAAAGGTCCTAAATGCTACCAATCAATCCACCAAGCATCACCACAGGAATTAAGCTAAAAAAAGAGAGAAAAGAAAATGAAGACACTTAAGCAAAATGCAACCCCAGACAACCAGTTCACCAAAGACAAATCCAGGGTGCGATGTGGTGGGACAATCTGAAAGCCCCTCACCACCCAGGTCTCTCTGAAGTGGTAACAACAAAGCAATTGAATGAGGCTCTGGAAAAACTGAAGTCAGAAATAACCTCTGAGATAACTACAGAGATTACAAAAATACACACCATGCTGAGCAACATTAGAGCAGATACAGGCAAAATAACCATAGATGAGTTTGAGAAAATTATGGAAGATCAGTATAGGAAAAAAGTGGATCTGTAAAGCACATTCAAGCAGATATCCAGGAGAATAAAATCTCCACTGAAAGTAATCAAAGCAGATTAGGCCAATGTGAGGATAGGATCTCACATATTGAAGACAGGCTTGCAGTTAGCAACCAGGATAAGAAAGATTTCACAAAAATTGCAAGGGACTATGAGAAATCAATCCAGCAGCTGCTGATGAGACAAAGAAGAATAATTTAATGTTAATTGGAGTCAATGAACAAGCAGGAAATACCACAAATGACATTAAAAAATGTTCACAGACATCATGACAGAAAACTTTCCTGATAGAGAAAAAGAATTTGACATACAGATAAATGAGGCATATAGAGCTCCAATTAGCAATGATCAAAAAAATCTGCAGCCAGGAATATCACAGTCAAGATTCCAGAAATTCAATACAAGAATAGAATCCTAAAAGCTGTTAGAGAAAACAAACAAATCATCTATAAAGGAAAGCCCATCAGAATTAAAGCTGACTTCTCATCACAAACTCTCAAGTCAAGGAGAGTTTGGAGTGAAGTATTCTAAGTTCTAAAGGAAAACAACTTTCAACCCAGATTGATGTACCCTACAAAACTATCTTGCAAAAAAGATACTTTCTTGACAAAGAATGTCTCAGGAAATTTATGACCACCAAATCTGCACTCCAATATATTCTGAAAGACAGTCTAGAAAGAGATAATAAGGATTATAACTCCATGAACCTCAGTAGAAGGAATCCACCAGGGAAGGCAAACAGTTGGAGAAAAAAAAGGGGGAGAGCCAACAGCAGGAAAATAACATGACAAGGATAAATCAATACATTTCAGTTATAACAGTCAATGTTAATAGTCTCAATTCACTAATCAAAAGGCAGACACTGGCAGAATGGATCAAGAAGCAAGATCCAACAATATGCTGCATACAAGAAACACATTTAATTCAAAAAGAAATTTACAGACTGAAAGTCAAAGTATAGAAAACAATATTCCATGTGACAAGAACCCAGAAAAAATCAGGGGTAGCTATTCAATTTGCAGACAAAGTGAATTTCAAGCCTAAACTGATTATGAAAGATAAAAAAGGTCATTACATCCTCATAAAGAGAACAATCCAAGAGGAAGAGATAACAATCATAAATATAAATAAAAAAATACTAATGCACTAAACTGTATAAAACAATTACTAACAGAAAAATCAAATAAACCCTAATGAAAAATCAAATAAACCCTAACACAATTGTATTGGGAGACCTCAATACCCCAATGTTGCAAAAAGATAGATCACCTACACAAAAAATCGATAAACCCTACAAAAAATTGGAATATATGGTTTTAGAACTATATCAGATTTTTGAACAAATGGACTTATTAAATGTCTATAGAGTGTTTTACCCCACAACATCAAAATACACATTCTTCTCAGCTGCACATGGGAAATTCTCCAAAATAGACCATATACTGGCTAATAGAACATGCTTAAATGTAAAGGAATTGAAATTATCCCATGCATACTATCAGACCACAGTTCAATGAAATTGGAAATCCAATATCAAGAACTTCATAAACACATGGAAATCGAATAGCACCCTACTGAACAACCAATGAGTCACAGGTGAAATTAAAGAAGAAATTAGACAGTTTTTACAGTTGAATGATAATGACAATACAACATACTGGAACTTATGGGACACAATGAAAGCAGTCTTAAGAGGGAAATTTATATACCCATATCAGGAAAACAGAGCAAGTTCATATAAACAATTTAATGTTGAACCTCAAACTTCTAGAAAAAAAAAGAGCAGGCTGAGCCAAAGGCTTGTACAAGGGAGGAAATTATAAAGATCAGAGCAGAAATTAACACACTGGAGACTAAAAATAAAATACAAAGAATCAATGCACTGAAAAATTGGATCTTTGAAATATTAAATAACATTGACAAAACCTTAGCCAACTTCATCAAAAAAAAAAAAAAAAGGAAAGAAAAGACTCAAATCCATGCAATTAGGAATGAAAAGGGTGAAATCACAAAAGACCCTGCAAAAATCCAGCAGATCATCTATACCTACTTTGAAAACTTGTATTCTAATAAGATGGAAAACACAGAACAAATGGACAGATTCCTAGGGATACATATGAATTGCCAAAGCTGAATCAAGAAAATATAAAAATACTACATAATGCAATATCAATAAATAAGATCAAAGATGTAATTAAAAACCTATCACCAAAGAAAAGCCCAGGCCCTGATGGATTCACTGCTGAATTCTACAAGAAATTAAGAGAAGATCTAACACCACTACTTCTCAAACTCTTTAATGAAATTGAACAGGAAGTAAAACTTCCAAATTCATTTCTGGAAACAAGCATTACCCTGATACCAAAATCAGAGAAAGACCCAACTATTTCAGAGAATCACAGGCCAGTCTTCTATTGAACACTGAATGCAAAGATCCTCAATAGTATACTGGCAAACAGACTGCAGCAAATCACCAAGAAGATTGTATACACCACAATCAAGTGGGATTCACCCCAGGGATGCTAGAATGGTTCAACATATATAAATCCATAAATGTAGTACACCATATTAACAGAACCAAGAATAAAAATCATATGTTCATCTCAATAGATGCAGAAAAAGCTTTTGATGAAGTCCAGCATCCATTTATGATAAAAACCCTACAAAAATTGGAATAGATGGTTTTCATCTCAATCCAGTGAAAGACATCTATGACAAACCAACATCCAACATCATACTCAATGGACAAAAACTGAAAGCTTTCACTCTAAAATCAGGAACAAGACAAAGATGTCCACTATCACCACTCTAATTCAACATAGCCCAGGAAACTTTAGCTGGAAGTCTTAGTAAAGAGAAAGAAATAAAACTAATAAAGATAGGAAAGGAAGAAGTTAAACTACCATTATTTACAAATGACATGGTACTCAGAAGACCCAAAAATTGCACCAAAAGACTTCTAGATTTAATAAGCAAATTCAGTAATGTAGATGGTTACATAGCCAACACACAAAAGTGAGTATCCTTCCTGTACACAAATAACAAACTCACTGAGAGAGAAATCAGGGAAACGATACTTTTTACAATAGCATCCGAAAAATGAAATACCTAAGAATCAATCTAACAAAGGAGGTAAAAAGACCTCTAAATTGAAAACTACAGTACTCTGAAAAAGGAGATTGAAGAAGAAATTAGAAAATGGAGAGAGACCCCTTGCTCTTGGGTAGTAAGATCCAATCTAGTGAAAATGGCCAAGCTTCCAAAAGTGTTATACAGATTCAACACGATCCCAATCAAAATTCCAATAGTATATCTCACAGAATTTGAGAAAACAATCCTAAAATTCATCTGAAACCAGAAGTGACAAAGGCAATCCTGGGCGACAAAGACAAGACAGGAGGCATCACAATCCCTGATTGAAATTATACTGTAAAGCTACTGTGATAAAAATAGTGTGATACTGGCAAAAAAAAAAGACCTGAAGATAAATGGAACAGATTAGAAGATGCAAAAACAACTCCAAACACACTAAGCCATCTTATCTTTGACAAACATGCCAAACATATTCACTGAAAGAAAGATAGATTCTTTAGTAAATGGTGCTGGAAAACTGGTTCTATACATGCTGAAGGTTAAAACTGGACCCATAGCTTTCACCATGTACTAAGTTAAAATCAGAATGGATCAAAGATCTCAATATTAAAACAGAAACATTAAATCTGCTGGAAGATATAGTAGATAAAACTCTTGAAGACATGGTATAAGCAAAGACTTTATGAACAAAACCCCAATTGCACAGGAACTATCACAAAGAATCAAAACCTGGAATCTCACTCTATTGAAAAGCTTTTGTACAGGAAGAGAAACCACCAACAGAGTGAAGAGACAACACATAACTTGGGATAAGATGTTTTCCAGCTGTTGCTCAGATGAAGCATTACTGTCAAGAACATATAAAGAACCCAAAAAATTCAGTCCTCCCAGATTTAAAGACCCAATTCAAAAATGGGAATCTGAGATGAATACACACTTCTTAGATGAAGAAATATGAACATGAAATAAATATGTGAAAAAAATGTTCAACATCACTTGTCATTTGAGAGATGCAGATTAAAACAACACTGAGAGTCCACCTCACCCCAGAAAGAATGATTACTACCAAGAAATCAACCAATAACAAATGATGGAGTGGCTGTGGGGAAAAAGAAACTCTTCTGCCCTGTTGGTGGGAATGCAGACTAGTGCAACCACTGTGGAAATCAGTGTGGAGATACCTCAAAAAACTAGGACTAGAGGTCCCATTCAACTCAGGTATTCCCCTTCTAGATATCTTCCCAAAAGAATCAAAAATGTCATACCACAGTGATATATGTGCACCCATGTTTATAGCAGCACAATTTGTAATAGCCAGATCTTGAAAGCAACCTGAATGCCCATCAACCGAGGAATGGATAAAAAAGATATGATATTTTTATGCAATGGAGTACTACTCAGCAATAAAGAAGAATAAACTGGAGACTTTTATAGGTAAATGGATGCAACTTGAGACCATACATATTAATGATATAAATAAGATACACATATGTAAACATTCTATTGTCTCAGTGTGAGAAGCTGAAAAAAACAGCGTATGTATATGTATATATGTCTTGATTTCTGTTTTCTTTTTGCTGAGACAAAATATCTGATGCCCAAAATGAAGGAAGGAAAGATTTATTTAAGCTTACAGTTTTTGGAGGTTTCAGTCCATAATCAGATGACTGCAAGGCAGGGTGGCATGGCACTGGGGCAACACTTCAAGGCGGCAGCCAGAGCAAAAGGGGAATAGCAAGCCTCTTTTCCTCCCTTACGTTGTACACAGGCCACCCCCAACCAGGGTGAGTGTAGTACTCACAAAAATCTCTGTGCCCTTCTCTTGCACGCAATGAGGGTATTTACAAAATTAGGATCCTGACTCCCTGCTGAGTCTCTCAGTTAAACTTCTAAACCTCTCAAATTGACACAGTGTATCAACCATAACAACATGTATATGTATATGCATATGCATATATATATGTATACAAAAAAAAGATAGTTATACTACTGATTTTTCTGAGTTCACTGAAGAGAAAGATTTGTGCTGTGGTATTGTTTGGACAATTGAATGCAGATGTCTTGTGCTCTGGGTGAATGATGTGGGGATGACAATACATAATGTATATACTATTGTTGCCCCCTGATTGACAGGTTTTGAAATTTTGTTTTCATTTTTTTCTTTCTTCTTTTCTTTTTCTCCTTGAAATAAAATCAGTTTGGAATGAAAAGTAAAATAAAATGAGTGGCTGGGCTTTGAGATTTTAAAGAGAAGTTGGAAATTAGAATTTTATATGAAAATTTGGAACTTTTAAGTATTAGTAATTCATGCACAGTTTTTTAGAAACATGGTGCCTGTTATTCTATGCATCAGAAGCTATCCAGTCACTGCCAGGTTATATACTCTATCTTAAAATCTTGCAGGTTTTCCCCCTTCCTTTTAAACTGTCAAATGAGGCTAATCACATGCAGGATTTTGTGGCAAGGGTCAGAAATAATGTAAGTGAAAAGCACTTTATAAATTATAATGCATCAGAGTAAGAGGTCATTAATACTATTATCATCATAATCATTTTGCTACAGTGCCCAAGTGTTTTACATGTTGGAGAGAAAGAAGGATAATTTCTTTTAAAGGCCCATTTGCCCACAGATAATAGAGGCAGTATGTCCACTCCTTTATCATCTGAATGGATAGCTAGCTAAGGGTCCAGGCTCCTCCACGGTTCTGCATTTGTACATCGGGGGTTGAAGAGCGAATTTCCAGATTATGCATGTTTCAGTGATGTCTCTTGTCCAAATTCTAAAGTAAAGAATGTGTGAAGGCCAGAATACCAATATAATGCAAAAAAGAATGGGGATGAAGCTAGAAATATACATGAACTTTGTTCTCTGACCACAGACCTTCAGATAATATAATTTACAGAAATAGTTCTAATTGCACAGAACCAATCCTTCAGATACCAACTGGCTGTCATTTGATACATTTTATGTCAGAGAGTAACATGGTTTTTCATTATTCCTTCTGTCAAGTTACCTAAATAATTCAATTCTTCTCCACACAAGTTCCTACCATATTAAAAGATACAGAAACTGAGGAACAATTCTTTATTCCTGAATCTTTATCCTTCTCTATGCCGAATACCGTAAAGTTGTATCTCCCGTTGTCATTTGAAAGGGTAGTCAGGTGTCGGAACGCCAGCAGGAAGGAATATTAGAGTGTGGACTATTATCATGATACTTTTCCCTGGAAAGCTTTGGAGTTTCAGTTATCTGGATTTATTGTTAGGTTTTTAGGTCCCTGTTATCTGGAAAACTGCTACTAAGACTTGGCTCACCATCAGTCTGTATAATTTGTTTGGTTCACAAAGGGAATTGCTTCATTTCCTAAAATGAGTTTGTAGGAACTAAGATCCACACACTTAACCCCATCATCCTTGGCTCTCCTTTCCTAGTCTTTCCCAGGTGGATCTGGCATAACTATTGCTACACTGGAGGAATAACTCAGACCCTGCCTCAAAAAAAAAAAAAATTCTAAGTACGTTCCTGTACCTCACACACCTTCATAAACTGAGAACGATGGATCAAAGACCATGGCAAGCAGATTCCAAAGAAGATAAATACCCTCTGGCCAACCTTTAGGAAAAAAATGATATGAAAATTAAAACCCTGCATTCTCTATCTTCCTAGATGCATCAAATGTAATTGACAAGCCAATCTCTACCAATGCACAGAATCATAAGACTTGAAGTCTTAACTTGGCTCCCAGAGTGCAGGGTTGAGGGAAGCAGTGTGGTTCAGCATGGTGCTGGGAAGGAGAATTGAAAATGAGCCCTTGCGGACCTGTTTATGACTGTGCGATCAGCCTGTACATTTAGCCTCTGCAGGTGGTAATCTTCTTCAATCTGACCCCAATTTTCCTTTTGGTGTCCAAAGCCTCCTGCTATTTAGGAGAATATTGAGACAGAATTTAACACACCCAGGCCCTGCATAAATAAGCTATTTTACTGTATCATTGCTTGGGCAGCAACTGGTTGATTGCTTGAAATGCGATCTTTTTGGCTAAGCCCTCATAAACATGCAAATATCTATCAGCACGTTACTTTATTTCCTTCTTTTGAACTTAAATCTAACAAATAGCTCCCCAACCTAAGGCAAAGAGAAAACTCTTATCTCAGAGCCGTGTCCTATATACTAGTGCTGTCACACTGGTCATTTTTATCTTTCTTCAGAGGTGTTTACTGGGTGGACTGTGATTGATTTTTCAAGTCATCATGGTGCAGTTCAATCTGTCAGATCTAATATCCAACTTCTCAGTGGAACCTGTTTGTCTCATACAGTACATATGAGTTGAAAGACATGTGTGTAGTTTTTGTTAGCAGTCTTTGCCAGGCTGCCCATGCCCAACAAAAGCATTTCACTCTGTGCTTCCTGAGTTTTGTGGGGAGAAAGCATGTGTTTATCTGTGCACACTGATCAGGATGGGAGGGAAGAGTTAGCATCTTTGATTACAGTGAGTGGCTCTAGGTTCCAAATCCTTTTCAGATCATAAGAGGTCATTTCTTAGTTTAAGAAGCAATTCCCAGCTGGAATGTTGAGTGAAGAAGGCCAAAATTTCCTCTCAGAGTCATATGAATCTGTTGTTGGAGGTCATTTTCAAGGGTAGAGGTAAGAAAAGAGTCCATGTCTCAAGCCAGCATGTGCTACATAAGGAACCAAAATGCTCTGCATTGCATTCTTCTTGCACACTAATGATCCTCTGACACTTCACCCTGCACACCTAGGCTAGTGCTCATTGAGAGATAATTGGTGATTACCTAGGAAGAAGGAAGGAAAGAACCCAAGCAGGTATACTGACATGAATGTGGACATTCATTCTGAATCAGCCTGAAAAAACCTGATCTTTTCCTCTCATTTCTATCCCAAGGGGTTAAAGCCTGACCGCTGTCTCTTATGTGGTCAGCTTCAAAGTAGTCCCTCTCTGCTCACAAAAGGCACAGTGCCTATGATTTCCCACTCCTTTTTTCTTTCTTTCTAGTTCTCAAAGGCAGCCTTTTTACTTTAGTTAACCTTGCTAGTTGATAGAGCACATACTCCTGAGCTTTCTCCTCCAACTAACTCAACCGGAAAGAGACTAAATTGTTGGAGAAATGCACAAAGGGTAAGTGCCAGAACAGAGCAAGTGAAGAAAGGAATGGCACCAGAAGGGGCTATGATCTGATTGTGCAAAAATAGTACTGAGTGTATTAAGGAGTTTGGAATTTAGTGCAAATACATGGAAGTGAAAGGATGGTTTAAATATGGAAGAGATGTAGATATAACCATTTATACAGAGATATAAACATTTGACTTAAACTCCCCAGTCACTCTTCCTGGACTTTAGAAGGAGAAAGAAAAATAAAGCAGATCACTTAGAAGTCTTCTAGGGGACAAATGATGGTGGCATTTTCTATAAAGTTAAGTATACATTCTTAGCACATATAGTTTAGAGTAAAGAAAAATACATTTCCTACAGAATGGAAGTGGAGAAGGGCAGATGGGAAGATAATCAGACTTGAGCAGATGATCTTGCTATTTGAAGAGGTGGAATAGAACAAGGAAGAAATGACCTTGACGATAGCAAGGAGGGGACAAACCAAAAGTACCTAAGTATATTAAAAACATGCCCATTTTCATTACTAATATACTATGAATTGCTTTTTATTTATTCTACAAATAGAACATTTCAGATAAAGGTGCCCCACACGGCCTCTGAAACTCATTAAGACTCATGGACACCACAACTTGCAGTTGCTGTACTGGAAAGAAATAGGATAAATGTATTTGTGTGGTGGAGACCTCCAGAGTTGTGTGTCATCTTTTTCTCTCCTTTGTGATTTTGGGGGTACCTAAAGGCAAAAATAGGGAATGCTTTAACTTCTTTTGATTTAACTATGAATTTAAGTCATTAAACTATAGTTATGTGTAGTTTTATTTCTAATGTTTACAATAGAAAACGATAGTCATTTTGGTAAGGGTAGGGGAAGGAAAAGGGAGGGACTCGATACAGAGCAAAGAAAATCTTAGATATCTGGGTCACAAGGCCAAGGTGTATCAACAAGAGGTCAATTTCTCCTAGGGCAGAGAAATCTCATTTGTGAACACATCAAAAGGTGTTCCGATTCAACTAAGCTAAGGTTTATAGAAAGCATGCTGTCTTCTAAGATGATAGCCTTAGAAAGACATCAAAAATAGATTTCCAGAGCCTTGGCAGAAGCTAGAGTTTGTGACATTCTCTGGAACAAGAGGGTTCAGTCGAGGAAGGCTTACTATTCTTCCATAATTCACTTGGGGAACCTTGAGACTTTGGCTAATGCAATAAACCAAAGGGAATACTTTTCTCCTACCCTGTAGCATCATGTTTACTCCCCAAGGGAAGTAAAAACTTAGAAAGAAATGAAGATTCCTTCAAATGATTATGTTTTTCATTGGGTGAGGGTGGCAAAATAAGCTTTTTGAAAAAGTTTTCATAAAAAGAGTAATTTTCTGTCCTTTTTGATAGTAGGTGTGCATTCGTTTCCTAGCAGAGGCATATGAATGAAGCGGCCATGTAGATATTATGTCCCGTGCTTTGCTTCAATGAGTTGATAATATTTATACTGTCACTTTTGTTTTTCAGAGTCAGTTTGTCTTTGAGGAGATTACTGATATTTAGATTAAAGAAGAAAAGTTCTCTGAATCCAATCATTTACCATCCTCTTCCTCCGAGCCATCCCTGTTCACATAACATGGCCTGTGAAATTTTCTATACAAATTTATCTCTACTACTGGCAATAATAAGGTGTAGGAGGTAGACACAGGGTGTTCCTTTAACAAGGAGAGATTTCCAAGCTATTATAAATTCCATAATAATTGTTAATTTCACAGTGATGATAATAGATTGTTATTTTTAAATAATTACAGCACATCATTATCTAGTCTTCGAATGGAAAATTTGAGGACTTAATTATAGAGTGAGTTATTTGTTTTTATGTTCTTTCCTACATTATTTGGATTTGAATGCTCATATCTGAATAGCCAGTTTATTCAGAAAGGGGATGAAGCTTTCTCCTATCCTACAGGAGGGTAATTCAAAAATGACTTAATAATATATGGGGACCTACGATAGTAAGTGACATATGTGTTTCTCGACACAAATGTTTGTTTTGAGCACATGAGTCCTGAAGCAAAGACATCCCAACACTTGAATTCTGGCTCTGCTGATTCTCAGATTTATGACCTTGAATAAGAACGTGACTTCTCCAAGCCTCTCTTACACGGCAGAACCTGGTGATGATTATGGTCCTTGTCTGCTGCGTGGTGCAGCAACGAAGTGAGATGTTGTGCTGAAGACACTAGGCGCAGTGACTGCTCCTGGCCACTGTATCAAAGAGGCAGCAAACCATGGCTGGCCAAATGGAAATTTCTGAGTAACTTTCTTCTATAAAGAATGTATCCATTTTCACCTTGAAGAAGGAAACTTCTGCACCTTGTGGAGGCTCTGGTACTAATTTAGTTTCAGAACTGTAAAATTATTAATTACAGTCACAGTGCCTGTGAAGTGTAGCATTCATTTCTGTCTACAGAGGGCAAGCAGAGGGCATATTCTAGGAATACAGTGAGTAAATTCAAAGTCCATAATGATAATAGCCTCAAAAAAATTCAACAATGTCAAAGGGTTCTTAAAATTTTACAGCAAGAGTATGCATGAAAATTCATGAAGACTATCTATTGATTCCACCCCCAATAATCTGTAATGCCCATTGTTTGAAAGAAAATGGAGTGTGGGGGATTGATTTCTTTTTCATTCGACACATGAAGCTAAGATCGCACAGGGTATTTGTACAGCCCCCACCACAACTGATGAATGATAGAATCCCAGTCCCAGGACTCAAGAGGTTTCTTTCTCTTTTCTTGAGTTTAGTTCCAGCATCTGAAAAAGAAACCTAGCCATGGACCTCACACTTACTAAAGAATTAAAAGAATGGTTTTAAACAGGTGAGGTTGAAACAGAGCTTGTTCTTAAAAAAAAATAATAATAAAAATAATGCTGCTTGTACTTCCAAATCCATCATGCAAGCTTCACGCTGCAATATTCATTTGGACTGTCTATGCACTGTCAATTTATTTTTCTCCAGCACCAGCCTCTCTGCTATTGCAGAGATATGAGAATAAGATGATTATTTATAGACTTCTTAATGCCTGTTTTACTGGACCAGAGAGTGAATTTCTAGAACTCCGGCAAACTGGCAAAGCTCCTGCTCTGTAATTGAGGAGGCTGATGGTAGGGTGAGCAGGACAGGGAGACATATTTACATACATCTCATTAGATGATCGCAGGAAAGACTCTCAGCTCTGGCTCTTTAAGAATTGCAGGTTGGCTCTAAGAGGGAATCTCAACTCATTTCTAACATATGGTCCAAAAAACAACTTGCCTTCATATTGCTGAAATTACAAATATTTGGGACCATCAGGCTTTGAGATAACAGAGTTCCACCCCTCTTTTTTAAGAAGAAATAGCAAATCAGAAACAGGAGGTTGTTGCACGGGGTATGGTTCTGTGACAAGGATCCAGGAGGCTGAACTGGATGTGGTCCTGTGGTTCATAGCAGAAGTAAAGTTCCAGGCAGCTGGAGTAAGACAGAGGTGGAGAGTGAATTCCCAAGGCCAAGCTCATCTGCAGAGCACACAGTTCACCCTCTGACCCTCTGCCAGGGTCTTAAATCTCATGCCTGCCTTGTTCTGCTAGCATCCTTTTGAATTAGTAAAGTTGTTTACAGTCATTTTGACCAACATCATATAGGAAAGTGGAGGGCATGAAAAACTGAAGAGCAGTAAGTACATTTGCTTAATTGAAAGGAGGCTTAGGCCAGAGCCGCAGGTCAGTGCACTGCAGCTGGCTTCTGAATATCAAGGAAGCGCTTCATCTAAAATGATCATGCAGTTCATTCTCCAAACTGCAAACATGTTTGAGAGAGAAAAGGGAAACCCATTATACATAAGCTGTGACAGGTATAAACAGGACTGTCCTTGGAAAAAACAGGACATGTGTCTATCCTACTGCTGCCCTTGTGGATCTCATGCCAAGGATCAAGGCAAAGGAGGAGGCACAGGAGAAGCACGCAGATGCTGAGAAGGAAGGAGATGGCTACTCTGTGGAGCATTAGAATGGTGCTTTGTGTAGTATTGATTTCAATATATATGGTATGATTAAAATGCACACTGAAGTTCTAAATTAAAAAAAGCAATTACAGTAAAAGACACATTGCCTTTAGTCCCCCTCATTTTGCACATATTTCTCGATCATTTGTGTCACTTTCTGAAGCAGTTCTAAAAGTCCCTTCTCATGAACATCTTTAGTTACACTGTCATGGCTGCCTTAATGTGCTGAAACAATTCCAAAGGTTTCCCTCTTATGGTCATTTTAAGTTTGGGGAAGAGCCAGAAATCACATGGTGCCAGTTCTGGTGAATATGATGGATAACAATGCACCATAATGTTTTTATTTGACAGAAGTTGCTGCAAACATTTTGAATCAATTCAGGGTACTGAGGCAGCCACAAAAAGACACTCATGAAAGAAGACCTCCAGAATGCTTCAGAAAGTGGCAAGAATGATGAGGAGTATTTTTTCAAGTGAGATGAAATATTTTGAGGAGCGTTGATGTCAATGTTTCTTTTACTGTAATTTTTTCACCTTATTTTTGATCACTCTTGTGGTTGGTGACTCTTGACAGTATCACCTCAGCTCTGTACTTCCTGTTTCACAAATCTGTGGATAGTTCATTAAACTTTTAAGACTCAGTTTCCTCTTTACAAAGTGGGGAGCACAAACACCACCCCCTCATAAAGCGATCAGCTGACATCAGAAATGTTTATTTTACTATCGATCCCATATGGTTCTTCATCAGTGCACACTTTGCATTTTATTGCTCTTTGGCAGAAATACATTTTCACAAGGAAGAAAGTAGACGGAATTTATGAGTTGCAGTTAGTCACATCACCAAATAGCCAAACCCACTCCAGTAACTTTACAGAAATTATAAAATGACAGAAAGGGTCAAGTCATCAAGAGCTAGAGCATTCCTTGAGACTAAGGCTATGCCTATGACATTGTATTGGGTATGCTATGTACCCCCAAGTCCTCACATACTTTTGATGGGGTATGAGTCTGGCACAATGATTGACAATGTGAGTGATGTGCCTGCCCAGGGGTGGAGCTGAGATGCAGCGTAAGGGAAGGTGGGTCTTCCCCTTCTGCCTTCTCTCTCTCTCGCCAGCGTGCCTTGCTGCTCGCGGCTGCCATGAAAGGCAGCCCTGCCCCGCCACGGTGCATTGGAGCCAACTTAAGTATGGACTGAAACTCCCGAGAAACTGTAAGAATAAACCTTTTCTTCCCTAATTTTGGGCATCAGGTATTTTGTCTCGGCAAGGAGCGAAAAGTAACCAAGACAGACATCATCTGATTCTTTTCTGTATATATGATATAAGACTTCTCCTGGGCCCTGCCAGGTCCAGGGATAAGAAGAGAGCAGCATTGTGATTCCATTCTACCTTTGCAACAGGGCAAAGGAGTTCTTCACACATATCAGGCATTTTCCTGATTTAGGGAATTTGTTGAGCTACAGGTAGTAACCAAATGAACTAGCTGCAGTTACCCAATTAGTAACAATCTTGTATCTACATTTTTGCTATTTCCCCTTGCCAATGAGTTCTACATTTGTACTTCTTTGTGCTACAGAGCCTCCTTGTTTTTTTATTTACCTAAGCCCTTAGCATAGTAACATACTGTATACTATTTTTATATGTTTTTATTGTAAAAATGAACAAAAAAATATAAAAGTGATACAGAATTAAAAAAAAGAAATAGGAAATGAACACTAGTTAATATATTGCATATTGTTATCTTAAAAGTAGTTGTTCAGATTACAAGATTTAGGCATGAAAAAATGATCAAATGATCAGACAGTGAAAACACAACTGTTCTTTTTGATGAACAGAGATTAGTAGTATAGTTATCTACCTTGCATATATTTACATACACACACATATATATGTATACATGTCTATATACTTTTTTAATCATGTCTACTTTATATCACCTAATTATAATCATTTTTATTATAAATTCCTCTATAATAGGCACTTAAGAAATGGTAGCACTTAGGACTACATAATCATTTTTTTAAAAAATTCTTTACATGTCTTCAGAAAAGATACAATTTTGACTAAAACATCTAGGTAGCAATCTGTTCAAAACAGTGTACAGAGTCAGACCCTTCTGAAATACTATAAAATAACAGCTGAAGACATGCTGAATCCTCTGATGAAGCCCTGAGCATTATGCCAACTCTCACCTCGGGCTTTAGGTCACCTCTAAGTCTTGTTCTCAGAACCATTTTACTTCTAAACCCTGTCAAGTCTTTCTTTGGCCAAACAATGGTAAAAGTTTATATGCACATTTTACAAGGTTGGCTAATCCCATCAAACCAAAGATTTGGAATCCATCATCTAAAATTTCTGAAGTAGTATAACGTAAAACAATATGTATGTAGGACACTAAGTTGATGGTACACGCTTCTAAGGAAAGGCATTCAAATAGAAAGAATGCATTTCCAATCTCTGAGAGACTGAGGCAGAAGGATTGCAAATTCAAGTCCAGCCCAAGCCCCTCAGTGATTTATCAAGGTAATTATCTTAAAAAAATAAAAGGCTAGGAATGTAGCTCAAAGTAAAGGTCCTAGGATCCACCCCTAGTACTGGAGAAAAAAATATCTATATTGCCCAAATCAAATATGTCTGAAGAGCAGGGCTTGCATAAACATCAACTCCATTATCACCTTGATTCTGTGGCATTGGAGATATAGGTATACTTATTACACAGATGTACAAGTAGAAAAAATACCTCAAAAGATGAGGCCAAGACAAGCAAAAGACTCCAAGATCAATGCTGCTTCCAAATCCTGCTGTCTCCAGCACTGCTCCCTGCCCCCTGCCTTCAGTCACCTTGATGGACAGTTCTCTCATGTTCTCCCTGGAAGGTTGGGATCCAGGCTTGGTGCTCATAACCTATAGTCCTTCTACATTAAGGCCCTCTTCAAACCATTCCCTACTTCTGCATCATTGCTATCCAGTCTCTTTCTGTCAGTTTATCTAGTTTTGTGGTAAGCCCCTTAAGAACATTCTTTTTTTTTTCTTTTTTTTTTTTTTTTTTTTTTTTTTTTTTTCCAGCACCGGGGATTGAACTCACAACCTCGCACCTGCCAGGGCAGGCGCTTAAGCCACCGAGCCAACTCCCGGCCCTGGTTTTTTTGAGGCAGGGTCGAACTATGTAGCTCAGGCCGGCCTTGCGCCGCGTTGTAGCCCAAGCCGGCCTCGAACTCACAACGCTCCGCCTACCTCAGCCTCCCGAGTGCTGGGATTAAAGGCGTGCGCCACCACGCCCGGCTTTTAAGAACATTCTTGAAAAATAACAGTGCAAGTAGAGAGGACACAAAAGTTACAGGGAAATTAATACTGTGAAAATGCCATGCAGCCTGGACTTCAGTTTATGCCTTTTAACAGACTTACCTAGTCACGCGATAATGATAAAGCTCAGTGCAAAGAATCTCATCTATCACTCCCACATCTATCGGGTGACATCTTTAGGCCTTTTGCTATGTGTATAATGAAAGCCTCACTGACTCCAATCATAGTTTCTACCTTTCTTTGGCATGTGTTTATGAATGAATGACCCTAGAAACTCAGTTTTTGTTTTTGAATTAATAAGGTAGCACATAGATGAAACAGAAGCTGTCTTTCCCTGATTAGTTACTAGCTGCTTTTTAGTTGTGCTGCTTTTAAATAACACTTTTGTTTTATTATTTTGGTGTTGTTTCTCATCCAGTGAGGAGACTGAAACATGGGCTTAGGGACTGGAAACCACTGGGTTTGAGCCTCAGCCTCTCTACTAACCAGCTATGGGAATTCGGTTCCATCTAAATCAGTGGCTTTTACCTGAGGAAATGGAAGTTACCTGAGATAGATGTTGTAGCACTGCACTGTTCTACTACACAAAGTGTAGTATGGAGTAGTCCCCTTTAACTGTGGTTTCGCTTTCCATGGTTTCCATTGTTCAGAGTCAAGCAGGATCCAAAAATATTGAATAGAAAATTCCAGGAATAAATCATTCATTTTAAATTGTATGCATTCTGAATATGATGAAACTTTATAGCATCTCACTTTGTCCTTCCTGGGACGCGCATCTCCCCTCTGTCCGGGGTATCTGTGGTCCATACACCAGTCAACTAGTTGTTGTCTCAGTTAGGTAAGATACACTGGTATGCAAGAGGAATGATCCTGGCAATTTCATTACTACATATTCTTGTGAATCTTTTCCTGTGTCTAATTCATAAATTATACTTTATCATCAAAATAGATGTATAGAGAAAAATACAATACACCTAGAGTTTGAGTCAGTTCTTTTAATCACCCACTGGGTGCTTTGGATTGTATCACCTATGGAAAATTGACAGGTGCTGCACATAGCACAGTACCTGACTCACAGTAAACACGTAGAATAGTCCATTTGAATTACCATATCTTTGAAACACTGCCCATAACTTCACTGTCAGTTTTGTCTAGAAAAAAACTCCCAGAGTTGCCCACATTTATGTTTTACTTGTACCTAAAATAATAGGAAATTACCTTCTCCTCTCACCTTTCATGCTCTTACTTCCTCTTACAGCACAAGTTAGTAAACTTATATGAGGACCCCGTTAACCATGGTATCTGTTATCCCTAGCTACAGTGCTATGACCTAACCTAACCTAGGTGAACAAAAGAGTTTGGCTAAAGAAAAGCCCAGCTGATGCCTAATTGCAACCCTTCAACCACAAAGTTGTGCATGGCAGGTTATTTCAAAGAAAATAGGAAAATAATACTAATATTTCACCCAAAAAATAAATTTTCTTTGCTGTATTGGCAAAGACCTAAATGAAGTTTACACTTAAATTTGAGGCAGAACAACAGGAAAACATTTGAAAAATTCCCCAAACTGGGATGACCAATACTGTTCATTCAACTTCTATAAAGAATCCCTCTTACATTTGCTCAAACTTCTTCTGAAAGCATCCACAGAGTAAATCTCTCAGATCCAGATCTGCAGCATCCTCAGTTAAGCCCTGGCCATGGTAAGGCTTTGCTGCCCTTCCCAAGGATCACAGGCTATGCTCTCTACAGACTAAGTTGTCTCACCTCTTTCCTGACCGTAATCCTTGCCAAGGGCCATATGCAGAAGTGTGAAAGCAGTCTGTTATAGCTAAGGGAAGAGAGTGGTCGCTAACCCCCCAAAACAGTAATCATATTACGAACAACAGCAGTTATTCATTGATCATTTTCTAAATGTTACACAGTATATTTAAACTTTAATCTGTGTATTTCAATTATCTCACAGTCATCCTATGAGTGCTATGTTCACACTCATTTTACAATGAGGAAACTGAGGCTTAAAGAAATTAGCTAGCTTATGCATGGCACAGCCACCATAAGCATCTAAAGCAAGGAGAAAAAAAAATCAGATCATACTTAATGGAAAGCAGGAGGTTAACTGACAAGAAATTGCCAGAAACTGCTTTCCTTTTCTGAACATTTCAGGAATGATTTCCTGAAAGAACTCTCTTAACTCGAGGGAAGTGACCATCAATGATTTCTTCTAGTCTGTGTTTATTGAGCACTTACTAAACCTACCATTTGCTAGGTTCTTTAGCAATTTGCAGAAAGACCTAAGTAACATGCCAAAGTTCCTCAAATTGCCTCACAGAGTATCAAATTTAGAAGAAATCTCAGAGTTAGAGTCCAGGTCAACTTCTTTCAAAATGTGATTCAAGACTTGCTGGTCAAGAAATGGTGGGGATCATTAAAAATGCAAAATTCCAGTCTCACTGCAAACCAATGAGTAAAAAACTGGTTACAAGTGAATTTCTATGCTGTTCTAGTGCCAGAAAAGTTTTATGGATGCCAGATTCAAGAACCTTACTGTGGCCAAACTCTTTCATGTTACAGAGAGGGAGGAAGCCTAGGAAGGAAGAGATATGGCATTCAGCATCCTCTCTCAATAAGAATCAGAAAGTTTCCTCCCAGTTAAATTGATCAAATGTGATCAGATTGACTCTAGGATGACTGTGTGGGTAAATGCTAATAATAGGCACACTCGCATCATATGCAGTGTGGTGCAGTCATGTTGCTACCCAGCGTGCCCTGTGTTGGCCATTGTAATAATCTTGTCCAGTTAAAGGTTCAAACTGCCTGACTCTTTTTTTTTTTTTTTTGAGCATAAAGCAAAGGCCAAGGATATTCAACAAAGTGAAATAGAAGAGTGAGAGAGAAACTGGTTTTGCAGAGTGAACTTGGGTTGAGTAAAAGGAGAAACAGCAATAAATACAAGGACACCCTGGAGAAAGTGGGGCAGGCTACCATGAAGACAGTTCACAATAACCTGCCTGAACTCTTAAGGGAAGAGGTAGCATGCAGCTCTGTTCTTTGTGAAGGAAGACAAAGCTGTTCAGGAGTAGATGTATGAAGTCAGCCCCAGAAATCTCAGTTAAAACCAAAAAACTTAATTACACTGGCAAAAATCCTTTTCTCAACAGTGTAACTTTCAAAAATTCACGATACATATCTTTTAAAGTGCACACAATTTTATCCACTAACCTTGCCAACCTCCAAATAGCTTCTTGGTTTGAGAAAGCACTTTTGTGCCCTAAGGATCCCACTGAAAATAGACAATGCCCATTAGGAGGAATCTAAGAGTGAGATTTCTCCCTTATTATCACTCCATATAGATCTTTCAATTGTCATGGCTGTTAGAGACTGAGAATTGTGTTACAAGAAAGAAATAGCAAATGAACTTGTGTCTTTCCCAAAGCACCATATGGCTTCTAACTGAAGAGAAAACTTCTCATCCTTCATAGAAATCTGTTTGCCCTCTTTAGAAATGATGGACATGTGGAAAAAGTAAGAAATAAATGCATTCATTTTCATCATGCTTTACCAGGCAATCATGTATAAGTCAGATCTGTGTCCTGCCACCTATACGCCATGTGACTATTCACAGTATATAAAGAACCTATACTTACCAACCCTTAATATGAGAATGATAATGTTATTTTAGATGATTAGAAGTTAGAATAAAGGAAAAGCACCTAGGACTCTGCTGGATATATGACAACAACCTGAAGAAGTATTGTTTGGTAGTTCTCTAGTATCATTACTATAGATCCTGTTTTTATTTTATCCATAAATTAATAGTCTTTTAATATATGTCTTGAATGTATATGTGTCTATATTATTGTGTATTTTTCAGAACATACAAAAGGGAACATATAAAGTATGTGGTGGCAGACAGAGAAAAAGCAATATAAAGCATTTTATGTACTCACAGCAGGGAGGTTAAACTCCATCTCTCTGAACAGTGACATTCATTTATATCTGAGTCAACCTACTTGATGCCTCCACATAAAAGTGTAAATTACCACCTACTTTAGGAATATCATTTGAAAAGTGAAGCATTTTTTAAAAAGGTCAAGAAGAGGTCGAAGAAAAACAAATGAAATAATTGGAGCTTTCAGACTAGGTCTTAGAATATCAGTATATCCCTTTCAAATGAAGTGTTAGATCACCCAAATACACATAATTTTCTAGCACTTGAGCAGGGAAGTGAATTCACACTGACTATTGCTATGTCAACATTTATACCACCGAAAACTTGGGTATTTACTTCAAGTGATGTGTAAAGACATTTTGAAATCAAAAGACGAAAATCTACAATGTGTTCATACAGACTAATATGACTCACCAAGTAATGAATACCAAAGGAGAGACAGTTTTGTGGTTAGGAAGGTAAAGTCTGCTTTCTGTTCTTTCTGCATGCTTCAGCAAGAATGATGACCAGAGTGGGGTAATCTCCAAAATTCCCTTATTGGAGTGGTAGGCTGGTAGTCATCTTCTGGAGTTTGCCCCTTCTGATACACTGTAGTTCCACAAGGAGAATTTTTAATTTTTATTTATTTATTTATTTATTTATTTATTTATTATATTTATTTTTGGTACTGGGGATCAAACTCACAACCTCACACCTGCCAGGCAGTCACTTATGCCCTGGGTTAAATCCCCAGCCCTATTTTGTGAGACCGGGTTTCACTATGCAGTTCAGGCTGGACTTGAACTCACTTTGTAGCCCAGGCTGGTCTCAAACTCACAATGATCCTCCTGCCTCTGCCTCCCGAGTGCTGGGATTAAAGGCATGCACCACCATGCCCAGCTAAAAAATTTTTTAAAAATACAGAGAACAGTCAAATTTGAACCCCGATATAACGATTTGGGCAGGGTTCATTTGTGATGTTTATGTGTTGTCCTTTCACTCAGCCCAGTCCACAGCGATGTATTAAAGTGGTTAGAACATGCTTTTGGAAGAGAAAAGAGTTTTATGTGGTCTTAACTAGCATGAATGAAGAACAGATTTGAGAAATATGGCAAACAGAAAAAGATAAGAATGAACCTCTTCGTCTCAAACAAATAAACATTTAACAAGTGTCCGCCACTTTACTAGTCGTTAACATAAGGAATCTAGTTTTCAGAATGAGTGGCATACACTTCATACATTTAGCTGAGCCAGTGTAGCGGTGGCTGAAATTTCAGTAATAATAGAGGAAAAGCCTTCTTCTGCCCAAGAAAAGCAAGCAAATTTGACATTTACCTTGTCCTTGAAGCACAGTCTTAAGCAATGAGAGTAGAAGTCTTGGTCACAAGTATATGAACCGGGCAATTAGGCACAGGAAACAAAGCTCGTGATGCCTCCGACTAAGGCAGGCTTGGAGGAGCGCCTCTGCTCCTGGTGTGTGTCTCCACTCCTGCTGCTCTGCTACCCATAGCATAATTTCTGAGCCAAGACTAACAGGAAAGAAGAACACAATTTGTGATATGGTTCTCGGTAATCCCCAGTTTACACATCAAAAGGCATTCCTTGTGACTGTTTGAAGGAGGAATGTGTTAGGTGGTGTGCACACATCCATGGAAACACATTCTAAATTCTAGATGTTTGAAGCATCCAGTCTTGCTTGATCTCATATTGAATTTTATAAACCAAGTTCAGTAAATTTCTAATAAATTTAGAGAACACAGCATTAAGACCTCAGATAAATGCTCACTATATATCTGTTGAATAGATAATAGTCTAAAAGGTTGAGAGAGGATAACATTTCAGTGTGTGAAGCTGGAACCACATGGTTTTGTGAAAACGAAGGTTGATTCCTTTACCATCATTTGGTAGCCTTTTGTCTAGATAGAAGTTGGCAATAATTTCAGCTTGCTTCATCTTATCTTGCCAATTCATTCAATCTGTGACATTTAATGAAAGCTAGCTGCAGCAAGAATCTCCAGCAGCAGGGTTGTATGGAATCCAATGAAATTGATCCACAGTCAATTTTAGAGAGATAGCTTGATATATAGCAAATAAAGGATGCCCTCTGTAAAAAATGTTGCCTACACATTTCAAAGGGAATTGGGGAGGGAGGTAAAAGGGGTTCTGTAAATAGTAATAATGTGTCTTAGGAAAATCTCTATTATACTCATAGTGTGGAATACAAAATAGCTAACACCAAATGAAACAAAATCATCAAATAATTACTATAAAATACTTGACCTATACAATTTGAGTCTTTGAACTCTTTCAAGGCTTTCCCATACATTTTAGACTGCATGCCTTTCAGATTTTAACTTTCTAAATTTTTTTAATGTGTGAAAACTTAAACAACATGAAATTCTTGGAAGGTTAACACTGACACTTTTGATCAAGAAAATGTTGAGTTTGGCTACCACAGACTGCTTTGCATTTTTAGCAAATATTCTAAGATTTCTACAAACCAAGCTTTTTTTTTTTAAATGGTAAGAACAATTCTTATTTCTCTACTCAGGAACTGAATACTCTTTTATTTGAATTGCTCGTTATTTCCATATTACTGTCATCCTTTGAGACCTGTTCTGATGTAAGTCACGAGGGGTGAACATGAGCTGCAACTTGCTCAATCTTGAAAATTTTCTCCATGAGCAAAAATATTGTTGCTTCTTCTTATTTCCAATACAGCTTTTTGCTTAGGTTTTCATGGATATAAAGGAATGAAGAAACAATGCATATTATAGTATCCTTGATAGCTGCAAGGTGGAAGAAATAAACTTTACCACAATGGGAAAGGAGGTATTAAAAGGACGTGATACCCACTGGATTAAAGCAGAGGGCTCGATATCAATTTAAAAGCGTATTTTAAGACTTCAATAACAGTCAGATAATTTTAAAACAATCACATATGTAACATCTCATAGCACCAAGCCTGACACACAGTAAAATCTCAAAAGATATGAATTTTCCTCACAGGGTGCAAAATACGTCCTGTCTGGAAAGAAAATGATCTCCTATTGGAAGCCCCATCTGTTTCCAGGTAGTGCATTCCATTATGTAAGTGAAACACCTGTTTTTGTTTAATGTTGATTGAAGGCCTATAAAACAGATTGCTTCATAGCTTAGAAGCCTATAAAATTGATCAAAACCTTCCTGGTTCCATGGTGATAAGAGTTCACTGAGACAGGAATAAAACTTACGTTGTTCACACCATGAAAAGTGTTTTTAAAAGAGTGAGGAGTTTGTTTCTCCCATCTTAATCATTTGGAAACTCATCCCAGATTTCCTCCAGCTTACTCTCACCATGAGTACTCCTGGTCCTTGAGTGTCAGGTGCCAGGAGTAAGCAACCACTCCCTCCGTCCCTGTTCATTCAGAGAGAAGTGGTGGTATCTGTGTCCTAATCTGGAGTAAAACTTGGAGTTCTGCTTGCCAAGGAAGAATATTGATTTAAAAAAAAAAACCTTATACTTTACCTTTTCAAAAAGTTGTTTTCTATTTTGATTGCCTCTAGGTCTCTTCCAATTCACAAGGTAAATTATAGCTTTATAATTGTGAGGTCTGGCAGCTACAACCTTAGCTACCTGGTCAGGCTGAGCTTCCCCAGAAACAGCCTGACATCCTGGGCCTCCTGAAGCAGAACACTCAGGTGCCTATAGGACCACACAGGAGTATTCTTAACATGCATCTGACTTGAATTTAGTTAGTAGAATACAGACAAATCCAGAATGTGAGATATTTTAGGAGCTATTGGTATGGTCCTGGTATCTTCCAAAGAGTCAAATACTTTGAGAAAAAACAAAATATTGCTCAAAGAAGTTAAAACAGTTACATAGGAAAAGTAAGTTTTAATGTTCTACAGCAGAGTAGGATCACTATAGTTTATAACAGTTTATTATATGTCATAAAAAACGAAAGGTTCTCAAAGATTGTGACCCCCCAAAAATAAATGTTTTAGGAGATGGAAAACTAATTATTTTGATTCAATTATTACATATACTGAATTATTATAGAGTTTCTCATAAATATGTATTTCAGTTTTTTAAAAGTTATTTAATATTGATGGATTGGCAAACTCAATATGAAGATGTCAATTTGCTCATTCTATAAATTCAAATTCAGTATGAATCAAAATTTCATCAGGTTCTTGTAGAAATTGACAACTTAATCTAAAATTCATATAGGAATGCATAAAACCTAGCTAAAACAACTGTGGGCAAAAAGGAGAACAAAACTGTAGGGCTAACAAAAACATTATCTGATTTCAAGAATTCTTTGTAAGATAGATATGGTGTCACACGCCTGTAACTCCAGTACTCTGGGACCCTAAAAAGGATCATAAATTCCAGCTCAGTTTTGGGAATTTAGTGAGACTGTATTTTAAAATAAAAAAGACTGGCAGTGTAGTTCAGTGAGAAGGCCTTGGGTTCTATCCCAGTACAAAAGCAAAAATTCTGTAGTAATTAAAACAAGAGGGCACTGTAAAGAAATGAATAGATCAAAGAAACTGAATAGAGCTTAGAAATAAGTAGACAAATATGCAAAGGCAATACAATAGAAGAAGCACACCTTTTCCAGCAAATATGCTAGAAAGATATTCATTTCTAAAAAAATGAACTCAGATCCATACCTTTGTGCCACATATACAAATTAATGTAAAATAGGTTACAGATCTAAATATAAACCCCCAAGCCCGGCGTGGTGGCGCACATCTTTAATCCCAGCACTCAGGAGGTTGAGGTAGGCGGAGCATTGTGAGTTCAAGGCTGGTTTGGGCTACAACGTGAGTGCAGGGCCAGCTTGAGCGACATAGTGCGACCCTGTCTCAAAAAACTAGGGCCAGGAGTTTTGTTCAGCGGCTTAAGTGTCTGCCTGGTGGGTGCAAGGTTGAGAGTTCGATCCCTAGTGCCACCGAAAAATAAATAAATAAATAAATACACCCAAACTATAAAACTTCTAGAAGAGAGAGGAAAACAATCTTTCTGGCCTTGGCTCAGGCAAAGATTTCTTAGATGTTACACCCAAAAGCAAAATGTATAAAATGACAGATTGATAAAATGTAGTTAACCACAGACAGTAAAATTTTTTTTTTTCTCTTCAAAAGTCAGTGGTAAGAGAATGAAAAGACAATTCATAAACCAGTGGAAAAATCTTTGCAAAGGATATATCTGATAAAAAATCCTGTAGCCACAATCCAGAATCCTCCAATTTCAACAATACAGAAAAATCCAGACTAAAAAAAAAAAATGGGTAAAAAATATGAACACACACATTACCAGAGAAGATATTCAAATTATAAATAGCCACAAGAAATTTCCTCAATGGCACTAATCAAATTAGGAAAGTGAGAAAAACTGCCATGAGACTTTACTACACATGTATTAGACAGTTAATGTTTAAAATACTGACTGTAACAAGTGCTGGAGAGGATTTAGAAGAAACTGAATCATCTCATATTGCTGATAAAAATAGAACATGGTACCACCACTTTGGTAAATATGAGTATTTTAGCAGCTTCTTAACAAGTTGAATAAATATATGCCTACTATATGATCCACCACTCCTTCCCAAGTTATTCACTGCCCCAATTAAAAAAATATGTTCATACTAAGCCATTCATAAATATTCATAACATTAATCACTCAAACTGGAAACAAAGCCATTGTGCATCAACAGATGAACAAACTCAGATACATACATACAGTGGAATACTACTCAGCAATAAAAATGAATTAACTATTTAACATGCAGCACCATGACTGAATCTGAAAACAATTGTGGTAGATAAAAGAAGCTAGACAAAACATTAAGTATTATTTATATAAAATTCTAGAAAATACAAACTTTCATTGACATCAGTGGTTTCTCGCAATAGGTGAAAGTGAAAAGGAGTTGGAACAAATTAAAAAGAGCATGAGGAAATGTGTAGATTTGTTGCATATAGTGACTATTCAAATCGTACTGGTGGCTTCACTGCTGTACACATGTCAAAACTTACCAGTGTCTACTTTTGTAACTCATGCAGTATTGTTTATTAATTATAGCTCAATTAAAAGCCAAAGGCAGGGAGAGTTCTTGACTATGAGTTTAAAGAGGTATAACCAAATACAATGCATGAACCTTTATTGGATTTGAGGTCTGGAAGAACTTAGCCTCATACATTAGAAATATTATGAGATAATACATTAAATTTCTTAGGTATGATAATGATATCATGCTTATGTAGGAAAATGTCTGTTTTCTCAATGCATACAAATTTTTTTAAAAAAAGTAAAGTATCATGATATGTGTGACTTTCAAATAGTTGAACAAAAAAGAGAAAATCACTCTGGTGACACAGTAACAAGGGGTGAATACGAATGAAGAGTATATACATGTTCTATGGCAAAGTTTCTGAAAATTGGAGTGTTTTCCTAACAAAAACAGGAGGAATAAATGTATTATATTAGCTTCAGTGCATCTGGGTACAAAAAGTGAAAGGGGAGTTTCATTTCAGAGTCACAGGTATAGAGAAATAAGTGTTAGGGAGAGAATGTGTCTTGTCTGAGATATGCTGACTTTTTCTGCTATAAATAAATATTACAGAGTTCTCAGTTGATCTTTGAAATAAAAGCAGGAAAAGGAGTTATGAAATAAAATATATTTAGAAAATTTGAGATTTTAACTGGAATTTAAATGCCCGTGAGGGTTCTAAATAGTGCTGCATCAGATTGGGCTTCTGGGGAGTACAAATGCAGGAAAGTGACTGAGAAGTGCCTTTGGTTTTCACCCAAATGGGGAGAAGGGGTTTGGGTGGATGGAGAAATTGGGATGTGATAAAGACTCAACAGGGATCAGTGAATGCCCCTTCAGGAGTTTTGCGGTTTGCCTACAGAGTTACCCTACCTGGCCCAGGGGCTGAGTCTTTACACTTCAACATCTCCTGGGCTTATCTGGAGACATGGAGAGAAGAGGGTGTCTTGGTTACTTTTCTCTCATTCCTGAGACAGAATACCTGATGCCCAAAATTATGGAAGGAAAGGTTTATTTTTCTTACAGTTCTTGGAGTTTTCAGGCCATATTCAGCTAGGTGAAAGGCAGGGTGGCATGGTGGGGCAGTCACTCATGGTGGCTGCAAAACAGTAAGGCATGAAACAGGCAAAAGAGAGAAGGCATGCCTTCTTCCTGCCCTTGCACTGTATGTCAGATCCACCCCTGGGCAGGTGTAGAACTCACACTGCCAATCCGTGCCAGACAACAAACCAATTACAAATGCTAGACTCAGCCATGAGTACATGAGACTTGGTGGGGCCATAGGAACATAACTGTAACATTCCACCTTGGTCCCCCAAAGACTCATGTACATCCTTTATACAAAAGACATTTAGTCCATTTCCAAGAGTTGCCAAAGTCCTAACAGTGTCAGTATTGCTGAAAAGTCCAAGTCACAAATCCGAGATCTATGACAAACTCTTAACTGTAACCCCCTATACAAATGAAAATGAGGTTAAACACTTCCAACATGTAAAAGCACAAAATAAACATTACCATTCCAAAAGTTACACACAGGGGAATACAAAGCATTAGAACCATAGTAAATCCAAAATCCAGCAGGGTGAACAATAAGTCCTGAAGTTTCACACTCAGCATCTGAAGCAATCTGGTTGCAATTCCAAAAGCCTTGAGCAATTCCACCCCTGCAGTACATCCAGGGGCTCTATTTCCCATTGTTTCTCTCTTAAGCCCACTCTGCTCAATTTTTGCAGCCTTCCTTGGATGATCCACATTCCTGGCTTTTTTAAACTTATGGGTTCTCCAATGCACTCTTGGCTTCATCCTTGTATCTTTACATATTGCCCTCTGAAGTTGGGGCAAAAGCTGCCTTAGCCTCAGAATTTGTGCATTTTCCTTACACCTAAAACCAGTGTCACATGGAGACTACCAAGGTCTGCTGCCAGCTGGAGCAGTACTCAGGCTTTCCTCTCTTGGCTGTAGGGTCAAGTGCCTGGATCACTGAACTCTCTGAACCTGATAATGAGGAAAAGCTTGTTTATGCTGTCACCATTCTGGAATCTGGTGATGTCGCCACCATTTAGAAATCTCCTATGGCCTCCGTTGCCACCCTGGAACACAGTGCTCTGCAGTTTTTTCCTCTGAGCAAATTTTATTTTTGTCAGTTTGAGGCTGCAAAAGGTGGAGGTCTGCTGCTACCTGGGATGGTCCCAGGCCATTTCTTTTATTTCTTTGTTCCTTATCAGCAATCAAGGTCTCAGCTCTATCTTTACAATCCACAGCTTTCTGGCCAAGCTCACAATGTTTTAAATCATCCTGCTGGACTCTTTGCTCTTGATTTGCAACATAAATCTGGCTAAAAGCCCCCAACAATAGCCATACCATTGCCTCAATGTTTGACTGCCTTGAAATTTACTTTGCCAGAATTATCAGTCCATCACCCTTAATCTCTGTCTCAGGCAGTCTCTGGGAAGGAGCAGAATGTAGACAAACTTTCTGCCAATCTGTAACACACATCATGTGGAGTCCAACAACCAATGCAGTCCTTCTTCCCAGCAGAAACCTCTCGAGCCTGGTCTTTACCAGTGTAGGCTTTTTATCGGTTTTCTGATCTTCTGAGCTCTGACTAGAATCTCCCATATGGAACAGCCTAAGCCATTCCAGTGCCACTGTTTCAGGTGATATCTCTGAACCTTTCCAAACTCTTCCCACAAGCCATTCCCAGGGGCTCTTGAACCACACGATCAGGTTTAGTCACAGCAATGACCCCACTCCACTGGTACCAAATTCTGTCTTGGTTATTTTTCTCTCATTCCTGAGACAGAATACCTGATGCCCAAGATTAGGGAAGGAAAGGTTTATTTCTCACAGGTCTTGGAGGTTTCAGTCCATATTCAGCTGGCTGCAAGGCAGGGTGGCGTGGCGGGGCAGCCATTCATGGCAGCTACAAAACAGCAAGGCATGAAACAGGCAAGAGAGAGAAGACACCTTCTTCCCTCCCCTACATTGTATGTTGGCCCTACCCCTGGGTGGGTGCAGCACTCACACCATCAATCTCAGTACCAGACAACAAACCAATCATGAATACTAGACTCAGCCATGTCCATGCCATGATTACATGAGACTTGGTGGGGCCATTGGAACATAACTATAACAGAGGGCATAGCCTTAGGCAAAGTGAGTTTCTTCAACCCACACAATTCTCAAAGAAGGCCTTAACTCTTGACCTCACCAAAGCCTGTGGAACAAGTTCTGAATGTAGAACCCTTATCCAAACACATCACTCCTGGTGGTACTTCCTTTATAAATTGTTAAAAATTTTTAACAATCATGCATGCATGATTGTTTATAAAGCATATTAACAATTATGCATTGGTCAATAATACATAACAATTGTGCATTGGCAAATAATAGATTATAAAATTTAACCATGGTGGTACATTATTTCAAATTTATAATTTTCTTTAAAACATAGGTTGACTTTCCTCAATAAGATGTGTTTCTGAGAGTCAAAGTAAGAGAAGTCATTGGCGTGTAAGAGTTTAAAAAAACATTTCCCATGGATATTAAATGGAAAAGCAGACACTTCGATTCAGGTTTTCTAGTTCTGGAATCCCATGACTTCTGTGTACACTATGAACATATCTGTTACACCTAAGTCTTAATGCAAACTTGGTATCACTATTCTGATCATCTAACGGGTATAGAACCTACACTATATAGCGCTTAATAGAAAGAACAGGTAGCAGAGTTCATTATTATTATTATTATTTATTTATTTATTTATTTTTTTTTTTTTTTGCGGCACCAGGGATCGAACTCACAACCTCGCACCTGCCAGACAGGCACTTAAGCCATTGAGCCAAATTCCCAGCATAGTTCATTATTAAACAACCTATAATTAGTATTTTTTGTTTGTTTGTTTGTTTGTTTTGAGACAGGGCTTTATGTAGTTCAGGCTGGCCTCAAACTCACAGAAATCCTTCTGCCTCAGCCTCCTAAGTGCTGGGATTGTGAGTATGCACCACACTGTCCAGATAAACACCCTATTGTTACACAATCAATCTTCACTGAATTCAGAAAGATATGTGAAATGGTCAGTTCATTAAGAATTCAGCCCAGTTTTGGGCTCAGGCTGAATTTGATCTTTCTCAGAGAGGCTGGTATTCATTTCTTGCTCAACTCATCCCTTCTCCTCCTTCACAGGTGTGTCTTTTTTAATTTGAGGCCACCCCAAAGACTGCTTCTCTTGTTACCATTGGGGAATAAATCCGCTTTGATCCCCTCTCCAATCCCCTTGGCTCATGTTTCCTTGGCCACCAACTCTTTGTCCCCTTCCTATGCAATAGGTATTCCATGATCTAGATCTATTCTGTTCATCTGTAAAGACACTAAACCTTTACCCCTGCAGGGTTGGGGCTCCCTTCAGCATTTTCTTTGTATGCATTACAATGATTAGACTCTCTTCTTTAAAAATGCCAACTTCTATTTTTATTTCACTTGATCTATAATCTAAATAGGTACAAAGTAGATGGAAAGGAAGGAGGTCTTATTCCACTACATAAAGAAAATACTAAAAATGTTGGGGCATTATGCTGACTTGAAACTCAAAGAATTTCCAGTTGCATTCCTGTTGAAGTTTAGATTTCCCTCTCCCACTGTGTATCTACTTTCCTTGGTGTATCTTTGGTCTTTTCAACTTAGTCTTGTTCCATGTCATGACCCCATGTGAGCAAAACCTTCAGACACTTCCGCCTGCTCATGCTCCAGATAATATTTACATTCCATTTGTGTACCTTATATTCTGCCCATTTAAACACCCCTTTTTATCATTTGAAGCATGTACCTGAGTGTGTGTACATACTGGGTGGAAATAAAGCAAAACTGAATCACCTTAACGTGAAGATAGATTTGCCAGGGAAATCAGACACAGTTTCAGCTTCATGAAAGGGATGTTTGCTCATGTTTCATACTAGGGAATATGGGCTTAAATATAAAATGCACACAAATACGTAGTCAATGGTAAAGAATCAGAATTTTCTGTCAGCTTCTTTCAGAAATTCTTAGAGCTATTTGTTTTTCCATTCACTGGTAATTAAGGCTTCAGAGAATCAAGAATTAAATAGGTCTATAGTATACTCTTTTATTAAATAGTCTTTGTAGTTGAAAGCAGATATCTGTGTAGTAGAACAAACTTTAGAGACAAAAGACCTCAGCTTTCATCTTGGCTTTTCTCCTGATGCATAGGTCACATGACATTTCTGGAAATAAGATTTTGAATTAACATACGCCTAAGTGTATTCACTTTAAGAACCAAAATCTACCCAAAATTTCTATTTTAGAGAGTTAATTTTACTCATTAGGATGTTAACAGGGTACCTTTCTTTGCAATTGCAATTCTTTTCAAAAATTGCTCTCCTTTATTTGTTCAAAAATATTATTGAAATTTTTTCTTATTGACAGGTATAACCCTGCAATCATAAAGCTAATTTTTTTTTCTAGGAGGGTAGAAGTTGAGATAGAGGAATTCATGCCTACAATACTTACTGACTATGATGTATGCTGTGAGTAGAAGAATAGGCTACTATAAGAGAAGATAAAAGTATGAGTTAGTGATCTGTTAAGAGGTTGGTCATCAAAAGTCTGTGAAAGAAAATGGAGATTAAATGTGAAAGCTGAGTTACAAGTTAGCTAAAGTTCATGCTCAGAAAAAAAAAATTCTAAGAGAATGGTATGTGTTAAGACACTTTGCTAGAAATGAGCTTGAAGCCACCCAAGAAAGCCAGTGATAAATTATATTCAGGAGAGACTGGCTAAGAAGTTGAAATACAGGCGGAACAGATATTGCAGGCTGAAGGGAAGTCATTGCAAGGTATGACACAGGAGACCCCATGGCATGATTTGCAGGATTTATAAAGATTACTCTGGTGACTCTGTGCAGAATTTCTTGAAGGGAAGCCACACAGAACTTAGTGAAGCCAGTTGGAAAGCTACTGCAGGATTCTGGGCATGAAGGAAACAGCAGGAGGAGGAGAAGCTGGTGTAGGAGGAAGAGGTGGTAGAACAAGAGAGTTAACACTTGGGAATTTGTAAATGGTATCCACTGTTCTCTGTAATTTAAGGATATTAATTGGTTGACAATATTTAAGAGTAGAGTGGGGTGAGTAGAGAGAGAAAGGAACAGATTCCAGAAACATTTTACAAGTAATATTAGCCAACTGGATAATAAACTAGACGTGAAGTATAAAATACAATGGAACTGCAAGTATTAAAGCATAAATTTTTTTGCTAGTCCTAAGTATTTGATCATGGAGTAATACTTTACGGTTCCAAATTGTGCAACTGGGTTTTTCTTAATTATAAGTACTTTATAATTGAGCCTAGATATTTTGTGGATTGTGGAGAGACTGTAATTTACTCATATTCTTGTCAGTTAATCATTTTATGGTCTCTTTCAAACTTTATAAAGAAGGTAGGGTTTTCAAATATTTATTGTTTATTCCAAAATTCTTCAAGGGGGATCACAACGGCAAAAGCAAAACCCATGTAATGTCTTAGATAAGTTAAAGTCAGTAGCTTTATATTTAAAAAAAGCCTAAAGTCACTGAGTTGTCATGGCAACCATTCCATTTTTTTTTTTTTCTATTGTGAGGAGACAGTTAGGTGCTAACCTGGGTGTTAGCCCAAGGTTTTTCAAAGAAAAGCTCCCATCCTTCCAAAGGCAGTGTTGCTGGATTTTCATTGTTGCTGCAGGGTCTACGGAAGTCATTATTGATAACTGTGCTTTATTGTCCAGTGAATATGTGGAAGGATTTGAAAATGTAGATGACCAACCCGGGGCAAAGAGTCCACTCTTTCTCCCTTGGGTCAGGGTAGGGAATGAAAATCCCTGAGAGCCTCAGGCTCTTTACTCTGCTCATCACTGATTGTCTGCTTTTCTATCTGAGATAAAGCAAGGGAGGAAACTAATGGCTTAAAAGGAATGCTTTCCTTCTGTGCATAAAACTTCCTCCTTTGACTATGTCAATTAACTTGTTTGCCCCCACCATAGTAGTAAACACAGGGATGCAATGCTGAGACAAACAGATATGCTTCCCAATGAGGAAATACATACAAAGCCTCTCTCTGTCTCCCTTTCCCATCCTCTCTTTCCCCCAAACACACACACACACGCATGTGCGTGCACACACACACACAGATGAATGGTGATGTTTACTTTGAGAATATGCAAACAGTATTGCCTTGTTTTGTTTAGAAAAATCCTAGTTCAAGAGATTGAACTTAAGTGGAAATCTGAAGGATGAATAGAAGATACAGTAGTGGGTAGGAGAGTGATGGTGTAGTGATGGTGAATTTTTTCGATGATACAAAAAGACCTCTGCAGCACATGTGACATAGGTTCTCCACCACTGTTCCAGGAAAAAAAGGAAAGCGGAAGCCAAAGCAGAAGACAGCAGAGCATACTGAGATTTGATGGAGGTGATCTATAAGACAAAAGGAACGAAAGACTTTGATTTTGGCATACATTTAGAAATGAACAAGGACTGTCTTATTGACTATAGTCCCTGCCTTTGATTCACTCACTTATCAGTTTCTCTCCCTTCCTGGCTCTCACCAAGCATTCTGGTTCTGTCTGTGTTATACATTCTTTCTTGTCTCATTTCATAGGTGATAGACCTCAGGCTCAGGAGGAGCAAACAAAATGCTTACGGTGTCACAGTGAGCCTGCACAAACCTCCGTTTCTGCTGCTCCTGTTCCAGCACACACATCACATCTTTCACTGCCCTGGGCTGCACAGTGTGTGTTCCCCACATTATGTTCATTCATTTGTTCAGATACAATGAACTGAGCACTTATTGTGCACCAGGAGCTATTCAATAAGTCAAAACATATGGCTTCTGCTTCTGGAATTCAGAGTCCTGAGAGAAGACACTCATTCAAGATACACATCCTGAATGTACAATCACAAATTGGGATCTATGAAATGAAGGCAGATAATATGTTCTGTCATGAGGCCAGACACGATAGACATAGTCTACATTTGAAGTTCAGAAAAGATGCACCTAAGAAAGTAAGACAAAAAGGCAGGAAGAAACCAGGGAAACACAGGCAGGAATAGCAGGTAAGATGGAGGGAACATCGTGTACACAGGCCCTGAGGATGGACAGGGCATGGCTTATTTGACGAATGTGGAGACAATGAGAAAAGGCAAAGGGGTGACCCACAGAGTTCTTGGAGCCAGGTTAGGGACTTTTATCTTCATCCCCAACATGGTAAGAAGTGAGCAAGCAGGAAAGTCAGAGTTCTGATGCTCCTGCTATCAACACTGAGGTGTTTGTTTGTTTATTTGTTTTTAGATGAGTGAGACCTGGAAACAAACTGCATCTCAAATCCTGTAAGGAACCTAAGAAAGTTTGGAGGGCAGATTCAGAGCAAGTGACTAATACAGATCAGACCTGAGGCCCTCAAGAATGAGGGAGTGGTTACCAATTATTTTTAGGTTTCTAGTCCAACACTTTGGAAACAAAAGCAAAGGGAAACACATCTTTTGAAGACTAGCGAAAGCCATGAACCATTCTGCCCCTTCCTCTGCAGGGCTCCTTCCCTCTCACTGTGTCTGTCTTATTACAAGGATGTCATTTCTCTGCCCAACCTCAGAATTCTCAAGTGTTTCGTGTAGGGGCACAAACTAAGAGACTACTTGTTTGGTATTTCTTGGGAAGTCTGATTTGAAATATTTACCCATTTTAGACTCACACTGTTGCACAGTGAAGGACCTTGATGAAGGGCTTAGAGCACAGTCACACCTGCAGAGGCAATGCAGGGAGGCAGTGGTATAGACACAGAAGTAACTGACCCAGGGCACATTAGCTACTGGGTCCCACATATACCATGTAGGCAGGGCAGAGGTTGGGGTTCTACCTCCATCCACAAACAGGCAGTAATGGAAATGCAGGGAAATAAATTTGGACACAGAAAAGAGCATACTAGTGCAAGACGAACAGAAGTTGACGAAGAGCAAGAAGGGAGTTAAGGGCAAGGTGGGAGAGACAGAGGAAGACCAGCTAAAATTACCAGCCAGAACTAATAAGAGGTAGGAGAAACCTGGGATGATTGTGATAATTGAAACTGTCAAAGTTCGTCAGGAAACCACTACCAATGACTTTCAAAACTGAGATAAGAACATGCTGTTTTCATGACAGTCTGATAAACTGTCCTCAGTGACATCTAGGGTCTCATCTTGTTTTGATGAAAACTTTACAAGTCCAATTTAAAACATACTGAATATTCCTAAGAAATGCTAAGGGTGCTTCCTGTTTAAATCCTTCATGCGACATCAATATTTTCATCTGAATGTTGTGTCTTTATATTTATTAGAACTATAATGGGACTTTAATAGTTGGCAAGCTTTGACAGGATTTCACTTATAAAAGTGGGATATTTAACTGGATCTTTAGAAACTATATTCTTTCAGTTTAGATTGTATTATTTTAAACCCATAAGGTGACTTGCAGAGTAACACAGAACATCATTATACCATATTCAAGATACTTCCCAGTGAGGTACAAGCCAGCATTTTCACATTCTAAGATAGAGTCAAACATAGCCGCCTACAAAAATGTTGTTAGGTTCAATATGGGAGAATATGGGTTGGCAATTTCAAGGAAACTTGCAGAATCTCACAGAAATGTATCTCTCCAAGCTGACTCTGGGGAGAATGCCTTGCCTTTGTGTGCTAAATCACGGCCAGGCAGAGGCCTAATAATTTTTGAATTCTCAAGCCTGCAGGAATGGTAAATAAACCATTTAGATAACACAAATTATGAGATTATAAATGAATAAAACTCAAACCTTACAATTGCAAGAGAAAAAGTTGTGAAATCAAAACTGAGGGGTCAGAAGGGTAATGAGAGAGAGGAATTGTGTGTGTGTGTGTGTGTTTGAACTGTGCTTATACATGTCTAGTAAAACCAGCAGTGGCTTTTCTGGAAGACTTCACCATGAAGATTGCCTACAGCTGGTTACAGTGGCATGGGAGGGCAAAACTAAACTTTCAAAGACGTGGTCAATGGAATAACAGCATCTCTATAATTGCAATATATAGGAATAGTCACAGCATCAAGTTTCAGATCAGGAGAACGAAATACCGAGATAAATGTGATTTCGAGCATGCATAGGATCACTCATCTCATGCTCCAAAAACTAATTTGCATTCACCTGGAGCACTTGCATTAAGTCCATCCAAATAGGAAATTCCATTTTGTATACACTTAATATTAGGTCCATTTGAGGATATTAAATAAGAAAAGAAACACATGTAAAACTAGGTCTTGTTGAATAATTATCTAGTTTTCTACATTATTTTTAAAATGACGATCAAATGTCTATCCCAGACTATTTGGTGTGTATCTTTTCAACTATACCACCTATTTATCTATCATCTTCTTGAAGACAAGAGGTCAAAATAGAATGGTATGAAAATTATGGCCAAAGTCAAATCTGTTTAATAATGTCCACATTTCCTGACAAGCACTCATATGCCAGGCTCTGTGCTAACTACTTTTCAAACATGATTTGCTTTCATCTTCTAGACAATGACAAAGGCTCTGTGAGACTCAGGTAGGATTTTATATTACAGGCTCTGGCAAAAAAAGCTCTTGGGTGTGAATCTAGACTCTCACTAACCAGACTATGCCTGAAGTCACCCACCAGCCATCCAAGGCTAAAATCGAAATCAGTTCTAATAAAAATATTTTTCTTTCTTTTAAATTATCCTAGAAGAATATGCAATAGAAAACAATAAATAAAAAGCTATTTCCCAGATTATATACCGAATCCTTCTATGGCAGTGATGGTGAACCTTTAAGAGACAACTACAGTCCCAAACACACTTGTTTATTGCAAAGTGCCAACACTACAATTAAACCTGAATACTGAAGTTTTAGGCTAGAAAAAGCAACTCATATATTAATATCTTCTATCTTGAAAACAAGTAACATGCATGCCATAGGTTTGCCACAACTATTTAATCATTACATAGTACTTCATACCCAAGGAAAGGTCTTCAGTATTTTGATCTTTTGGATGCCTGAGGGCATCTTAACTGCAAATGTTCTGTTCCAGTCTCAGCCCTGTGGCATTATTAATTTGTCAAATATATGGTCACTTTAATTAGTAAGCAAGGGGCACAGGAGATAAAGACAAAAAACACTGGTCTTTGCTGCCAGGAACTTTTCATTTCAATTCAGTTACATGAATATTTCAAACATCTGTCAGATAAGAATATACCCTTCCTCTTCACTGTGACAACTTCAGACTCATTTTTCATTTTTATTACGCAGGCTTGGGAATGTTATGAGAATTGCAAAATTTCTCCCATTCACCTAAAGACTCCATTAAAGCATTCTTGTCCCAATTCTCAGCTGTCACCTGAGAACACACAAAGTTGGTTATTTCTCATGAAATAGTCATTGACAGATGAAATAGGGGTTTGAGTATACTTTCAAACAAAATAAAAGTCTTCATAAGACTTTTCCCTCTAAACAGGTTGTTATTCAGTGATTTCATAAGAAAGAGAATCACTTCAAGAAGTATTAAAATTATGTAAAAAAGAATGCACTACAAAACAAGTCATTTTATGTTATAGTCAATAAATAAATCAATGATATTAACGTTTTTCATTGATTGGTTGCTACATGCTGAAACAATACATATATATACATACATATATATACATATATATGTGTGTGTGCCTATATATATATATATATATATATATATATATATATATATTACTGGGAATCAAATTCATGACCTCACACTTGTCAGGCAGGTACTCTTCTATATATTTTATTGTGGCCATCTCATTTGGTCCAATGAGTATCTTCTAATAACAGATACCATTATTTCTGCTTTAGTAGTGAAGAAACAGAACCCAATAGGAAAAATTCTACTATGAATGGGCTATTAATGGTGTTTTTTTTGAAACATTACTGCTATTTATCATACATAATCCTTACTTCAAGAACTTTTTTCACTAACCAACATTTAATCACATCATGTTTATTATCTAGTCAGTTATATTATGATATGATATACATGTTATTAAAGAATCACCATGCTGTACAAAATTGTGCAAAAAGAAACATAATTCATGGGGAAATTTGTGTTAGTGATATAATACTCAAAACATCATTAATGATACACACAAATAAAAATAGTGGCAAGATATATAGCATATTACATGACTGAGAAGTATGTAATACTATAGTCAATATGGTATTTTACCTTTTAAAAATCACTTGAGCTTTGTCCATGGAAGAAAATGCCAGGGGATTGCTGTTTGTGATTTATTGTAAATGGTAGAAGGTAACTGGCCGGTGTTTGAAGCATGGGTATCTGAGTGTCTTTTGGGTATTTCTGCACAGCTTGGTTCATTTGGGTGCAGCTTATCATATTTGTCTAGTGTGTTCTGTGGAAAAAATCACACATTTGCAAACATGAACTTTATGCTACAACCAATTGTTTTCTAATGTATTGATCCCCTTGGAATGCATTTGCATTTTCAAAGCAAGCATTATGGCACACTGACTATTCTTCTAAGCAGACCAAGGTGAGTGCTGTTGGAGCTATAACTTGGGAATAGGAAATGTCCTGACCAGGAAGATGGGGTAAGATTTATGTAGAAGTATCAATTCATTGAGCATCACATATGAGCAAGTTATCAGGTGAGAGCAAGGCATTCCAGAAGAAAGGGTAAGTAGGAGCCAAATATCCATTGTGGGGAAAAAGGATCTAATCAGCAATTAATGCACTGTGCATTGTATAGTGGTTAAATATTGTACTTATTTATATATTTGATTTTTAACTGAGTAATCTAAATTGTATATGTTCGTGGTATACAAAGTGATATTTTGATATATAGGTACATTGTGGAATGTCTGAATCAATACAATATTACCTTACATAATTTTTTGTGGTAAGGAAACTGAAAAACTACTCTCTTAGAAATTTTCCAGTAAGAAATACATTATTAACTCTAGCCATCATATTATACAATAGATCTCTTTACTGTTTTTCCCTGCCCCTAGATGTTGTTTCCTGCTGGTAGGGAACATGACTGTGATGCTCCTTGTGCTATCTCCAGCACCCGAGCCAGTGCAGGCACTTGAGAGTATCTTAATTAAATAGTAACCCTCATTGGCGGTAGAGGAAAAGGGAGCTCACCTACTGTGTAGCTGAAAGACTCAACTGACAGTGATTTTCACCATGTGATTATCAGTTAATTATCTCCTGTATCAATGGTTCAGTACCACCACATTTCTCCCAGAATTGTTTTCTAATTGATTAGTTGAATATTTAAATAGGTTAAGGTGGTGATTATTTAGTAAATATATAGTAGTTCATTTTTAGAATGTATAACTAAAGACTTTAGGATTCATAATGAACTAGTTTAATGAACACAACAAATATGTGAAATTGGATTTCCCCCCATAGTCCTAGTGTTCTGTCTCTGTGCAACCTGTCTTTATGGCAGCTAGTAATGCTTGCCTTGAAATCCTTCAGAATGGTTTCCAGTTAAATTGATTCTGAAACTTTCACAGAAGACTTGGCAACTTTCAGAGTTGCTCTCCAGCACCTCAAGTATTATGTACCTAGCAAATAGCTTATCAATTAAATGTCAATTCCTTCTACTCCTAAACAGGCAAGAAATTTTGCTTAGAACTGTTTCAATGTGAATAGCTCACTGCAGTTAAAGTCAGACTGAATGCCAGAAGTTTTAAAGTTTCTTAGCAACTGAATGTTAGACAACAAAAAATCAGCTAAGTGGTGCACCAGTTTATAAAGCAATGAAGGTATCTCATAAAAGGCATTCACATGTTATTCAACAATGAACTTGGAAACCAAGATGAGAAAATGCATGGAGTAGATTTAGCTGAGTTTTGCCTGGCACTTAGGTGTCCCCATGTCTATATATCTAACAGTACACTTTCTGGTACGTCTCTATTTCCATCAACAGGAATGAAATTGGCTTTTTTAGACTAAAACCTAGTTAGACAACACATATGCAGCAAGTTTAAAATATAAGAAGCCGTTTATGAAGGAATCCTCATTCTGAGATCTATGCCCCAACAACCTAACTTTATTGTATATAAATGCTACCAGTTAGTATTTCACAGATACTTCCTAGGCACTTGGTTAAGCACTGTTCATATAATACTTAGTTCGATCTTTACAACTATTATATAGGGTAAGAAATATTATCTTCATTTTATGGATGATGAATCTGAAAAAGAATAGTAGTAGCCATGAATTTTGTGCATGAAACCAAGAAAACTGATATGGAATGTTGCACATAACTCTTTAATGTTCTCCGAGGTCACCCCATTGATTCATGGTGCAATGCTAGGATTAGTGTGAGTGTTACCCGTCCTAAAGGTAGGTAGCCTGATAAAATATTAGGGACAGAAAGAGGTCCATCACTTGTTGCTTGCTTGCTGCTTGCCATCTTCTGCCTGCCCTGCTTTGCCATAGACTATTTTCTCCTCTATGATGCCCCTCTGCTATGTCACCCTGCCTTGGAGCCAGCCAATTATGGTCTTAAACTTCTATAAACTGTAAGCCAAAATAAACCTTTCCTCCCTTAACTCTAGGTATTGGGTATATTGTCTTGGAAATAAGGAAGGTAACTAAGAGCAAAATATACACACATACAGATATTTATAGCCACATACACATATAATTGATAGTTATATATAAATAATAAAACAAATGTCAACTCTGATATCTTCAACTGCAAAATTTACTCATGAACAGAGAAATGAAAACAACCTAAGTTCCTGTGTATTAGCTTATATACCTTACACTGCTGGACTGGGTAGCCCTTGGTTTGGAAAGCCCTCATGAGTAAGATGATAGCTGTGACCATGACAAAGAAAGAAATATTGTCTATGTCCATAAATTCCTGTGACCATAATAAGCTTTCTTGAACAGTGTAGCCTTGCAGAATGAAATGATATTGAATCAAAGATACTCTAGTAGGAAAAGTTGAGCTTCTGAGATATGATCTAATTAAAAACCAAAAGAATCATTAATTTAACATTTTTTTATCTATTTTTCATTCATTATGTATTATAGAGTTAGCAGCTGGCAGCTCCTGTTAACCATTCAGAGACATACAAATTCAGATTAATCTTGGCTAGAAAACTGTATTTCTTCCAGATGAAATGTCAAAGACACTTTTGATTCTACAGGGGCTTCAGTGAAAGAATTAAGATGAGAAACGTCCAGGCAGTCAATAGATCTAGTAAAATTCTTGCATATTTAGGGAAGGGCTGTTCGACCACTGAGGCATAAGTAGCGAAAATGTGTCAACCATCTGATCGAATCCATCACATATTTATCAAGTATCTTCCATTTTCCTGTAATACAGACATAATAATACCCTTGAGAGACAGGTTTTGACTTCATGGAAGCTAAGGCCCAGTTGGGGAAATGGATAAGTAGTAGGTACATAATTATAGAAACTAATGATGTAAAGAAAACAGTATTTTGAGGGTACATAAGTATAAAAGCTGACCTATATTTGACAGTAGTTTGGTATGGATATTCAAAGAAGTGATAGAGAAAGAATTCATACAGAGAAAATAAGAATTTTTAAAACCAGTATGCATGCATGTTCTATAGAGCACAGTATATTCAAGACTTCAAAGATATCTCACTCTGATTTAGTCCTATGCAGATAGGATGGGAGGTCAGGGAGGTAAGAAATGGTGGAAAACTGGTGAAACACAAACCATGTAGGACCTGTTAACTCCTTTAAGGATGAGGACTTTTATCCAAATCAATGAGAAGACACAGTTATGGGACAGCACAGTCAAATACATTGCCAAGGAACTACACTTTTCACAGGCACAGAAGTTGATGTTGGCTTGTTAAGTTTAATCTAGCCTTTTAAAGTCATGCAAAACTTCCTCATCATATGAGGGGCTTTAGATCAAAGTAAGACATATCATAAACACAATCAGATCAAGGCAAGTTGTCTGTGACTTTCCCCTTCCTGATTACACAACTCCCCATAGCCTTCAAGCATCAGTGTTTCAAATTCACAGCCATGTTAATGACTTACACTGGACAGGAAGTGAATAGTTGATCTGATTTTTTGAGAAAACAAAAGGAGACAAGGACAGCTATGAAAGCACCATCCAAACTACAAATAACACAAAACCAGGATGAGCTTTTGTTCCTCCTCTTAGTAATTTGCCAACATAAAGATGGTGGATAAACCCCACTGCTGGATGCTGGTTTCTTGCCCTTTCTGTTTTACAAAATAGACTTACACAGAGTCTTACTTTTTAAGGAAACTTAACTTATTGTTTTGTAGGTATGATAAGGTATACTGTTTCTGCAAAACAATACAAAAAATACTTATTAATATAATTTTTTTTTAAAATAAGGTCCCATAACATTGGCATAATAAATCATAAGCTATGTTTTAGTACTTTTGTAAGTGTAAGAGATAAAAATTATGTCTTTCTCAACATTACAAAGTCCTATGACCTTCATGTTTCAAATTCAACTGCCATTCTGATGAAAAGTATTTAAATTTGATTTAAGGTTCACCCTGAACTTCAATGAAGGAGGCTTTCCCAAAGCAAGCATGCAGAGGGAATTACCCCAGGACATTCCATCAGTTAAAACATGCATAAATTTTCCAATAAACGGGCATAGTCTATCTTTCATTTTTATCGAAAGGCCCTTGAGATTGCTATGTTTTCTCTCCTAGCCATAGTCATTGTTGACATCACTTTGAGTGTTCAGACTCCTTCTGCAGTCATTTTATTTGTAATAGTGCCTTGTGTGTTGTGTCTCCTAGCTCTACATACAAACTACCACACTTACAATCTCCATGAACCTAAGCGCATCAGTGGCTCTGGGAATGCTATATATGCCGAAAGTGTACATCATCATTTTCCACCCTGAACTCAATGTCCAGAAACGGAAGCGAAGCTTCAAGGCAGTAGTCACAGCAGCCACCATGTCATCTCGGCTGTCACACAAACCCAGTGACAGACCCAACGGTGAGGCAAAGACAGAACTCTGTGAAAACGTAGACCCAAACAGTAAGTAACACTCCTCTCTTTTTATTTTACCATCCTGCATCAGGAAGCTCTAGGAAACATGATATGTTGCCTCTCTTGGACAATTAATGTGATCGTTCTTGTCTAATTAATTGAGTTACCCTAGTGAATGCTAATTTTTGCTCTTCTAAGTTTGACTCATTCCTGCCACCATTTTTGTTTGGATCCATGTTGGTTTTTTTTTTAAAGTATATAGAAATTCCACTTCAGATATGTGAAGCCTCCCCCTTGCCTTGTTTATTTCTCTTTGCTACCAAGCCTGCCAATTGATATAAACATACCTCTCAGATTGTCCCCCTTGCTTGCACCTTTTCTGCTAAGCAAATAACTTCTTGTTAAGAAAACAGCTTTCTCTTAAGTAAAACAACTTCTTGCTAGGGAAACTTCCATACCTACTGAACTATAACAGTAGAAATGCAAGTGGAATATTTAAGAATTTATGAAGCATAATTTTCCACTAGTATATGAATATAGAGAAAGCTATTTTTTGCTGACGCAGTCTTCAAGAGACAAAATTACCCAATATATTGGATAAAGTTGTCTGGCTACCATTTACATACATAGACCCTAGTGACATCACCATGTGAGGAAAAATGTCCTGTGCAACTTCAGAAGAGATTCATTCTATAACAGATAGACACTTAGAGATGGGTTTAAGGAAGAGGTGCAAGAGTTGAGATGCTACATGGCATATCTGCAACCCATCAGTAGCCATCAGTCATATACCTGCAAATGACCCCAAATAAAATGGACACCACTTTGTAAACCCAGCCCAGAGATAAAATGTATATATTTCTCAATCACTAATGTTACTAACGATATGGTGGTAAGAGTGAATTTCAGATCATAAACACATAGTTCTAAGATTTGCTGTCCAGAAATGTTTGTCAGTTCCATATAGACTGAGAGTCTTCAATGTTTATGATTATTCCTGTTTGTAAGACAGAAGAGGCTTTGGTTTATCCATTAAGTCATTAACAACATACTATTTTTCAGTTGTGAACTAATACTGTTGTAGCAAAAGGCTCACAGCCATCTAGAAGAGAGGCTACCTTGACTTAGTCTTAAATAGTATGTAAAGACTCATTTATAAGTAGTTATTTGAACAAATGACATGACGTACTTTCAAAATAAGTGGACAAAGTGGGTTAATTGACACAGTGGGCTTCACTTTGACTTTTCAGTAGAAGCATTTTTATTGAAGGACAAGGCAAAAGAAAGAAAAATCACCTCCTGAGACAAGGGAGAAGCAGAATGAATGCGTAGGCTCTGCTGTACCCAGAGCAACCAGACAATCAAAAGGAAGAGAAGGGGATGGTGAAAAGCCATGGCATTCAGTGTGGTATAGGAAGAGGCTTTGGTAGAGACATACTTGAGTTCAGAACCAAGCCATTCCATTTATCAACCACATGACTTTGAGAGTCACTGAGCTTTTCTAAGTCTCAGCATCTTCATGTATAAAATGGAAGTAATGATATGTGTCCTAAGAGTGTCATAAAACAGTATATCAATGAAATGCTAACTCCTTTTATTCTTGAAGAAGCAAAAAGCTTTGTTTAAAAGTGCATTTCAGTGTGACTGCTTAAGTAAAAATGACAGTGAGTTAAAGACAGACTGGACACCATGAGGGACATTAAACTGAATCCATAAAAGAATTTCCATTATCATATGTATGCAAATATTTATGCATGTGCCTGTAATGATAATTATTTTGATATATTTATACTTCTGTAGTTTTCTACTGTAGGGTCTCACATCAAAGTTGCATTTTATGGAACTTTTATCCCATAGTTGTCCCAACAAGTATTTTTTTTTTAATTTTGTACACACACATAGACAGACAGACAGACACACACACACACTTAACTACATATTGCTCCAAATAATTAAGTAGGAAAAATAGTTGTTAAAAATGTGTATATTAAAAATGACCAAACTATAAGTTTTGAATTGGACATTTAGTTCAATGCTATACTACTTGTAATTACTAACTCTCAAACTAGTTTTACTTTTGGTAACTTTTAATGATTAGGTTCAATCATTGTTGAGATCTTTTAGGTTATGACAGTGATTGTTAAAATACTAACACTAACATTAATACTAGTACTATCATTATTGCCTTTTGGAGTAGATAGGCATGAATAGATACTCCATACTTTGCTTGTAATGGCTACTTGCTCATCACAATAAATCTATAGACTAGGAATTATTGGATAGTATCTTGTTTTCCTGAATAAACTTAGGTTTAGAGACCTTATGTGACATCATAGAAGTCCACATCTTATTAGCAGTCCAGGTTGGACTAACCCAGATCTGACTCCTAAACCCATGCTTATTCCACTTATTCCTCTATTTCTTGAAACATGAATGAAATGTCAAAATCCTAATGCAGAAATTACCCCTTTGGGGTCCTTGTTTGTTAATGTAGCTTGTGTAACCAGAATGTAATCATGATAATGTCTATTAAGCGAGTCTTCAGATAAACATGTAATGAAATGTGTTATTACATATTACATTGTTTATGCACAGGAGTCACCTGCACTCAAAGAAGGCTGCCCAGGTAGAGGCTTCATCTTACTAACTGAAAATTCCAAATATTGTATAATCTGTTTCAATCACAATCACAACAATGATTCCACTGGGAATTCATTGGTGTCTTTCCTTAAGGGGGTTTTCTTCTTTGTTGGTGGGAGTGGGGGTTGCTGTTTTTGTGTCTACACAGAGCCAAGGTAAACATTCCAAAAAAAAAAAAAAAAGGAAGAAATAGATCCTTTGCCTTATAACCAGTCTGAAAAATGTTTGAAAATTCTTTGAGCACTTTTGGCACTGTGTGAACACTTCTCTGAAACACCATAAAAACTTTGAGTAGATATTGACTGAACCACAGGAGGAGATTCATGTACCTCCAGACACTGGGGTTTCTGATGAACCAGCCCTCTGAGGTCCCAAAGCAGAATGCATACATCCTATCCCCAGCTAAGTTATTCAATAGCACTTTCTGCAATGATGGTCCTGTTCTAGATCTGTGCCATCCAGTACAGTCAGCGCTAGCGTGGGTCACTCTCATGTATTTGAAATGTGATTACTCAACTGAACAAAAATATTTTATATTACTTTAAATAATTTAAATAGCTACCAGTGCCTGTGGCTACTGCATTAGACAGCACTGTTCTAGAAGTTACTATAACTTAATAAGTAAGGATTGCACTCTTAGCCCCCACTGGAGATGATTCCCATAATTTTAGCATGCATGCTGTTCTGAGACAACTCAGCTTCAAAAAAGAATGTGAAAAATGAGATAAAATGTGATGCAAAAGTCATTTAAAGTGATCCTAAAGGTGGCATCACACACATTTGAATTACATATCATAGAGAGCATTTATATTTACCAGTCCTCTGCAATGAAAATCCTATAGGAAAAGAGTAGTGAAAAGTCAAATTAATGAAAACAGACAACTGTTCTCATGCTAGGAAGAATTGTAATATTCCCAATATGGCTCAAATTAGCTCCAGTATCTAGACTTTGGTAATAGGGACAAAGGAACAAATTGAATTCTAGCTGTCTGGTTAAAAACAAACAAAAACACAGACCATGCCCTTGGAAAAATAATATCTCTTCAATGGAGTATTCTGTGCACTATTTTCTGAGGGAGTGTACCTGAGAGGAAGGTCAAGTTTGTGGTATGAGCTACAAAGTACATAATGGAACAGAAATGTCCTCTTGTTCATTGTTGGTCACAATGTATTGCAATCTTCAGTGTTTTCATTTTTAACAGCTCTGCTCCACCATTGCAGTTTGCCATCTGGTGCATGAATGCTTCTACTCATCCGACTCCACACTATAGCTCCTTGTCTACATAAGATCAAGCTTGCTTGTTGGCTTAATGGGTGGATATTAAAACTGCCCTGGTACTGCTTTATTTTCCTCAAGGAGTTGAATTTTCCTGTTGAGGGGTTGCTTCTTCCGTTATGTTCCGCTGTTTGAAAGAAAAAACAAAAACAAAGCTTCCATATGGGACTAACAGTTAGTCAACCTTCTCAGATTTTTAGTGTTATCTGTGTGATACTGACATATTCAAGCTTGGGCCAATGTTTACCTTCAGATTGAAAAAACAGCAAGCTCAGAAGGCAGAATACATAGCTCAGCTACTTGTTGAATTTTTATTTATACAAATGAGATTTCTGTCACTAGTTCAGAAATGCCTGCCATCATTTGGAGAGCGTTAGGTGATTCTTGCTCAATAATTATTTCTAATAAGAAAGGCATGTCAAGACTTTATTTCTCTCACCTGGCTCCTGAATTTGGCATCTTTCCATCCACCTTCTACTGCTTATCAGCATATGTATATTCATGGTGAACTCGAAGATGCCAGGTAAATAAGAGAGCATGCTTGTGCTTGGGCCGTGGCTTATTGCTGGCCATTACACTCCTTTTCAAGCTGGATGGACACTCTTAAGCAAGAAGCAGCATGGCTCTACTGGGATAGGTGAACAAAATCGTTTGCCTTTCTCACTTGGACTGGTCACAATCAGATGATACTCTGTGAATCACCCTCTGGTTTCGTGCTTTCCTTGGTAAAAGATTGTAATGCGTAATAATGAGAGGCCTAAGCTACTTTTGTACTAATATGCCATCCATTTTCTAAGCTACTGTTCCCAAGAAGTGCAGAGAAACATGACTACCTGAGCTAGATACAGTTTTCTGTCAAAAGTTAGTGGCATCTAGATAAGGTGGGCAGGTGAACAGCTAAGGACACAACCCCTTCTTGGATGTGGAAATATATAACTAATAACCCTGGGACAGAGGCTGTACATATACCACATGAAAGTTGGGATTAAGTTGCAGAACACAGTTTGTAGGGAAACACATGTTAGAATAACAAAAATGTATGCCTCCGATATAAAATATTTAAAATATGTCTATTCTGATGTCGCTTTTGTTTTGCTACCAGATTTACATTTCCTGGAAGGAAAGTATATAAGTAAAACTTGTGTTGTTCTCCAAGAAAGCAACCATAAAAAGTAGAATTGTCAATAGAGGGAAGTATTTGGCTAAGTAAACAAAACCTCACACTGCTAGAAAATGGATGTGGGAACCAAACATTATACAAGTAATGATGTCTAGAAAATTCTGGAACACACTCCTGCGCTGTGTTACTTTGTGATATTGTTTTGTTTTGTTTTGTTTTGCTTCTTCATTTGTTTGGATCCCTAACATTCTCAACATTCTGCTACTTGTTTCATCCTGCTGGACTCACCACACAGGTTGGTCACCATGACCGTGACTAGGCTGAGACAAAAGGAATGGCAGCAGGAAGGAAGTAATGCCTTGACCAGCTAGATAAACTTCCTGAGGGCTGGTTCCCTCCGCTGTTACAATTCAAAGAAGTGAAAACACAACCTCCTTAACCCAAGAGGCACCAGCAATCCCATGTTCAGAGGTACCTGAATTGCGGTGAACTGGTCTATGGAACACTGTTGAATCCCCTGGAACAGTGGGCATAATATCTGAGGTCTCTATCGCAGCCTCTTCCCCAAAAAGAAAAAATGATAATAATAATAATAATGAAAAGCAATATTGTGTGCAGATTTATTTTATACATACCTATATATTTACTTTTCCTGTAGACTGTATACCACCAGTAAGAAAGAGTGTACAAAAGTCTGTTACTTGGTATACTATCCCACCAACAGTATAGCTTTTGACTGCTTTCCAAAAGGTAAGAAAATGATCTAATTTTTATTTATTTATGTGTTCTTGTCTACACTGAGAATGAAAAATATTTACATGAAAACTGTGCATGATTACCTGTAAATCTAAGAAATGTTTTTTGCAAGAAGCTTTGTTTGATAAACTTAGTGCTGGGGGCTGCCACTAGTCATGAGCCTGCTTTATGTTCCAGAGAACATGTTTAGGAGTATGTGGAGTTCTGTTTTGCCTAAACAACTAGTCAGTCATGACAGAGGATGGGTTCTAGTCACTCTGATACATTGGTCTACTTGAAAACTATCAGTGGTGAGAAATTATTTTTAAATGCATATTTTCATACCCTGGCAAAATGGATTGCTTGCAAGGAAAGAAGGGGGATGTTTCCCAAATATAATGCATATGTTCTGGTTTATTTTTATTAAATATACTCAAAGAATTGTGCTGTTTTCTAGAAATGTGTCTATTCAGAAAACATGAATGGCTGGCCGTACTACCTTAAATGTTAGATTTTCTTGTTTCATTTTTATCCAAGAATTACTAATAATACCAAGGGTAATAAAACTGATAACTCAGAGAAAATGGTGAGTTATATGACAGGTGAACTGGGTACATGAATAAGATGACCTAAGGATATTAACTGATAAATCATTTTATGCTGGTATATTACATTGGGGTCTTATTAATGAATATGTACTCTAAAAATATTACTAATAATATTTTTACCATCTGCCCATTTGAACCTAACCAGTATTGCAATACTGTAGAGACAACTCTTGCTTTGGCAAGCATCTTTGTCCAGTTGGAGTCAGGGCATGCCAAACTGTGGGAAAATAAACAGTGAAGGACATAGGGTTAAGTTATTAAATCAGGTGGTGGCTTTGAATCACATTCTCTTCTGATTTCCTCTTTACCTCTTGTTGTATTTATAAAATAGCAAGACCGAGCTCCAGTGAGATTCTAAGAAAGTAAACTGTAGGGTCATTTTATTACTGCAGGGAAAAATATTGCCTAATAATATGAACTAGTCTTTCTCTTCCCTACGCCAGTATCTTAGGAATTTGATCAGATCATTGTTCTGTTTCATCTCATCTTTGTTTTCGTAATGGTATTCTGAATACAAATAATATCTTTCTCTTTTAATAAAATCCCCTATAAGACAGGAAGAGAGTACTTCCAAAGAGTAATTACATTTCCTGTTGATTTTAGATGGAGGCCAACAACTCAGTCTTTAATTTCAGACGTATTGTTCACACAGTTATTTCCTTTTCCATATCAACATGATCTGTCCTAGTTTTTAAATAGGGCATTCTTTTCCACAGTGAATATATAACTGTATTCCAGTGAGATTTCAATTTTATGCAGTACAAGTGCTTGTCAAAACACTACAGCTCATCATTTTTACAGTCCTTTTACATGAGACTTCCTGAGAATAAATGAGAAGGAATTTTCCCTGGGTAAAAAAAAAAATGATAGATTTAATCTCAGTCCATTAAAAATTCTCTTTAGCTCCATTCTAAATTAATGCTTTTTGGTTTAAAAAAGTAAGATGAAAATATTTTAAGTCAATCTTTCAGTTAAAAAGTAGTTTTAGGAAGTGATGTTTAGAAATAAATTCAACTTATTGCTATGATTGCCTTGCTATAAAAATTTTGATTAGAGCAAATCTAAGAGAATAAAATGGAAGGTCATATGAGGTGGGAAAACATGGCCCAGTAACATGGTCTATGTATTCTCTTCCCTATATTACTACATGGGACTTAGATCATTATTCTGTTTCTCCCTGTCTTTGTTTCTGTTTGTAATGGTATTCTGATCCCATTTCTGATCAATTTGAAAATGCCTTTAAAAAGTATTAATAAACACAACATGTAACTGCTTTTAAAGTAATTGATAATAGAAGATGGTTTGTTACATTTATTCAAACAACAGATGATTTGCCTGTTCAGATTAATAATGAGACTGGTCAACTTGGAAGATGAATGAAAGTCACTTTATGTGTGTTCAAATTCATTTCTATGTGATAGCTTCCACAGACATAAAACTAAAGAGAAAACTGTAGATTTAAGAGTGAATTTTGTACAACTGTGCTAGCACAATCTCAATTTCAGCTGTTGTGTTCCAACAAAGGCACTCTTTACACTATAAAGTTGTAAGATATTGGAGGAAACAACTTCAAATTCAAACATAACAAAACCAAATGTGGAGGGAAAAATCCACTCATGTATATCTTCTGATGAAGAGCACCCTCCTGTTTACACATTATAAGCCTGAACTCGGCATAAGCAATACTGCCTCCATATTTATCTAACTATTTATAAATTTTTAACTCTAGAAAGTGTTATAAATCTAATGGCATTTATGTTTAAATTCAATGAAGAGAAAAAATAATTACATTAGGCATTTTCCATTGGCCAAGAAACAGGCTGATGATCACAAGATGATTTTCTAACTAAAAACTTTGAAGAGTTTAATAATTCAGTCTTCTGAATATGGACATAATAACCCTGAGTCATGTTTTAACAAGGTTTCGTTCTTTTAAGCAAGTACCTAGATGATAATATTGTTGACATCTCACTAATTGATTAAGTGGTATTATAAAAAATTAATCTCATTGCTTGTAATTAATATAATGGATGCTTTAGCACTTATAAGCTTTTTGGAACTCTGCAGTGGAAGTTGTGTATCATGTTGAGACTTACTTTAAAATTCAGATCTCTGCTCTAAGTGGAGACCACCTCAATTTAAAATCCACTTTGAAACTGTAAGTATAGTACAGCAACGTATATTATCTGAACTTTGCCATTGAATCACCTAGAAAATAAATGCAGCTATAAATATTTCCAGTGTGTTTCTTGAGGGCCCAAAAGTACCATGAAATACCATCATTTCTCTCATCAGGTTGATATATCAACATGTCTTCCAAAGCCAGTTTAATATCTGTCATCCCTGTCTTGCGACTTGAGTTCCACTTAAAGAATGGGAAAAAGTACACATGGCCAGTATTTCTATGAGTTCTTAGCATAGCAGAAATGTACACAGCATGCCCTAAGGTCACAGAAACTATGTCCCATTTTACACATGAGCATTGCCTTGTACTATCTGATCAAGATTTATGAACTTTAAGATGACTATTAAGTTGACCCATTCATAGAATTGGTTATTGAGCACCTTTCTGTTGAGCCAATCCTGGCCTGAGCAGGAATGGGGCGCAAAGTGTTCAATAGCCACAGGGAGCTGTGGTGTGGTGGAAGACGTAAAGATAAGCAATTATAATTCAGAATGGCAAGCAGGGCCCTTAGTGGAGACACATATGTTGTCTGGTTACCAATGGTGAACCTCATCTATGATGTTTTCTGTGAACTGAACTTATAGGATCATGGACTCTAAGTAGCCATGCAAGAAACACACTTTAGACAGGGGGAGGAAAGTACAAAGAACCTGGAGCAAGAGAATATGGTATTTTCTGGGAATAGAAAGCAGTTTTGTAAGGCTGACATATTAGGGTTGGGGGCAAACATAGTTTCAAAGGATGACATCCAGGAAGCAGGCTAAGAGGAGCTGGCTTAGGTCTCTTTTGTCCTGTCCCTCTAACATACGGGTCTGGCAAATCCCAGACTCTGAGCCTCCCCTAGAACCTAGTAGACACAAAATAAGTATTTCTGAGTGAATACTTATTAATGATTATTAATCTAAACCTTATTATTAATCTAAACCCTAAGCAAGTAAAATTGGCTTGTGCCAGATAGTGTCTAAGGTCAAAAAGACCACTTTGAAAAGGTAACTTTTGAAAACTTTGAAAAGACCGCTTTGAAAATGGTGTCACATTTTAAAAATGTGTTGTTTTTCTGTACAACTACTAAAAGTGATGTCAATACTAACTCTGCATTTATGTAATTAGTATCCTTTTTGATGTACTACACCATGTATAAAGCCAACGGTTTTATGCTTATTTCTCTCCTGTCGTGTACTATGGATAGCTATCAAAGGGCACATGAACTTGAAAGATTCTATTGGAAAATGGAGCCTTTGCTTTAAATAGTTAACAACTGTAATTTGATAAAAACATAAAACAATCTAATTAATGGTTTTCTAATTGAGTGCATTTTCTTAGGGGTGGCCATTCAGGACAGATTTTGTCTTTTAGGGTCCAAAAAATATTTGCATTTTAAAAGGAAAAAATGTCCTCAACCAAAGTCAGTTTATCTCTGAAATCTTTCTTCCCTCCAATTATTGCGAATGAGCATCTTCCCAGTACTCAAGTGATGATGACTCTTGTTTCTGCCTATTAAAGATGTATCTCAACTTCGCAGATTTTTTTTCCTGTACAATGGAGCTTGGATACATTTTAAATTAACTTTCTCTGGGAATCAAAGGTAATCATTATTTTTCTTTATGATCTACATGAATATTCTCATTATTTTGCTTTTCAAGTTGAAGATTAGTTTTGCATTCCCATTATATGTCTGCCCTCTTTCAGGTCCCTTCTGAGGATCTCGGCTTGCTAAAAGAGGACTGCAGAAATATCTCTGAAACCTGTTCTTGCTGAGCTGACTCCCGCACTCAGAAGAATATGACATGATTCAGCAGACCCACTTTTGGTAAGTGATGGTCCAAGTATTGGTTATGACCTTGCCTGTGCTATCTTTTTCTTTGACCAAGAATGAGGAAAACTGGGCTGGGATTCTAAGTCTGGCTCTGATACTTTGGGTAACATATACTTTGTTTGCCTCATGGTTCAGGGAAATTCTGTGAACTCCTCAGATTCATCTTGTATGAGATAGAAACAAGTTTTCCTTGATGGGAAAGCCACATAGATAGGAAAGAGCCTCTGTATCAAGGTCTGCTTTGTAAAGGCAGTGCACATGAAAGGGCATATAAGTAGCATCATTAGTCTCTGCTCATTTCTATATTTTTTTCATTTTAATTGGCTTTCCTTTCTCGCTCCTTTTTTTTTTTTTTCGTTCTTCTTATGTTTGCTGCTACATATTTTGTTTACCATAAAACATCAGAGTTGTATGGGATGACATCTAAATTGCCACTGAAGTTAGGCAGGCTTTTCTCTAGGTTCCAAAGCTCTGTTTTTGGGCTTATCACTGTAGTCTTTTGACAGGTCATTAATAGTCTTTTAGTTTAATAAAACTGACAAAGAGAAAGATACCAGTCACTTATCAAGGTTACTATGAAACACACAGATCATATCGCCTGATGTATGAACCACTCCATGTGGTTAACCTCAAGCAACACTGAGCTAGCTGGCAAAGTGAGAAGCATTTAAGTTACAAATAATAATTTTGGAGTATATGTTGAGCAATAAAATAATGCCTGAGTGGAAAAGTCTTTAAATCTCTGCTCTGATAACTAATATATATGTTGTACTTTTAAGGGCAGCATACAAAATCAGTTAATAGAACCTCTATGAGATTTTTACTTTCAAGTTTTATTTTATCAAACTTCCATAAATATGAACCTGACTTGAAGGGCTAGGCTCATTCATCCCAGTCTTGAAAGACCTAGCATTATGCTTTGCAATGGTTAAGTAATAATATTATTAATTATGATTATGATAATGCTACCCTGTAACCTGCATTGCTCCAGAACTTACAAAGAATCTTATCATCCTTCGAGACAGGTCTTATTGTCCCCACATGACTTATGAAGAAACTGAGGCTTAGACCATGTAGGTACTTCTCTGCATTGCACACCAATGAGTGGTGGAGAAGATGCTTGTACTCTGGTCACCTTGTCATACTGAGCTCAGTTAAAATCACCAGTCTTCACATATCGATGGTTATAAGCTAATAGCTCCTGGGCTTAAAATGGCCAGGTTTGGTGTGAAAACACAGTCAAGGGCAGTTAAACTCAGAAGAGGATTTTCTAGCATTAAAAAAATGGTACCTCCTTGGATAAAAATTGTGAAAAGTTAATTTTTACCATAGCTTCATCACCTGCTCCTTCTCCCTCTGCTTTTGCAACAGCAAACCCCCCCAGAAAAGAAAGTGACCACCGGGGTCATGATCATCATGTAGCTCAAAATTGGATTACATTGACATCCTAGGGTTAGCATTAAAAATGCTGGATTTTAATTCCAGGAACTTAATTCCTCTTTCTTTAGTGTTGGTCACGTTCACAAATGTCATTTTCAGTTTAATTTGCTGTGGTTTGCTAAAGTTCAGATTGATACTTGAGCTGTTATTTCTTCTTAAGTAAAAAGTACAACTGCAACTGACCATCTTCTCTGGCATATAGTCCAGCAGTTGTTCAAGGCAAGTATGCTTCTTTGTCTTTCTACGTATCCCAAGGAAGCTTTGCAGTCCAGCCCTCCAGTGAATGTAAGAATAAAAGAGAACTGGTCTGACTAATATGATCCCTGATATGTAACAGCAGTGTCACCTCAGTGTTCCAAAAGAACTGGAAAAAGTACCCAAGAGAAATATTGCAGCCATGGCCCACTAGAATCTTGTCTAGGAGTCTAGGAACTTTGCTTAGGGAAAACACTGATGCCAAAAAATGGAGAGAGATTCCTATGGAGAGTTTTGTTATCCACTGTGACATAACCCTGAGGGAGCCAGTCTTCTAAGTGCTACTGGGATAGGTCAGCAGGGAGAGTCACTTCCATGGAGACTCCTACCCCATTCCCGTTTGTAAGATAAGAAAGTAAGTGAAAGAAGGGCTTAGCATATGAGTTTATCATTTACACCAAGTAGGAAAACAAATCACCGTAAGCTTCAATTTCCTCATCTGAAAAATGTGACATACTAAAGTGGAGGGCTAAATAAAGGTAAAGCACTTAGAACTGTTTGGCACAATACATGTACAAATGTTATCTGTCAGTGTTATTATTTGTCACCTGAAATTAATGAATTTTCTGTTTCTTTTTCCTCTAGGAAAGAATTTTGGAGATTCTACTCTATTTTATCGCATATATATATATAGATATACTCTTTCTGTACCACCCACAATAAACTTTGATAGTGTCAAGCAATCCATCTGCATGTGATTTTTGTCTGGAAAAAGCCTGCAGGATTTTCAGATTGAAATATCAATATATCTCTGGGCTTGTCAACCTGTTTACTATTGATCCTTTCTGGAACTATGGCGCCTTAAAGCCAAAATTTCACTACACTATCAAATGAGCTATCTGGGAAATCACATTTAAACATGCATAGTTTTCATTTAATTTCATAACACTGCACATATTTCCTGGCTTTAGGCATAAACACGTTCAATATGATCTTCATTGTGGTGATCTTTATATTAAATTAGTATGGTGCTACCTGCTTGTAATTCAGATACAAGGGAAAATATCAAAGTCTGATTTAAAATATCCTACACGTGGCAGAAAATTTCCCAAGAAGAAATCTTCAGAAATGCATTTAAGTTTCTATTCAATCTAATTTAAATCATCCATTCCCCTAACCTGGTGCTCATGAGGAGGTCAACTATATTTAATAAGCTTCCCTGGTGACTCCCATGCATATCCAGGGTAGGGAAACTTCCTTAATTATGCCTGATAATTAACACATGCAATATGACACTGACATGATGGTGATCACTTACACAGACAAGTATTAAATGGTATTAAATTGGCATGGTTTTGGAAACTTGAGATATTGTACATGCAATATGTGCTGAAACTCCAAGAAGTCATCTCTATCTGTCCACAAGCACTGTGGGAAGTTATTTCAGGGTCTTCTCTCAAGAGATTCTGCAAACTGCTGTTGTAGACTAAGGATGGATCTAGTTGCAGAACTGTTTGTAAAGCAGAAAAACAGTACTATTATTATTTGAAGCTCAATATCCATAGCAATACCCAATAAGAAGCTAGATCAATATTTCTTTTTCCTTGTGCTCTGTTGGTAATAGTAACTTTTTTGGGCAAAATGAGTTCATGGATCCTCACACAATCATTTCAAATGACTCAGTACAGCAATTCTCCATTTATTTAGCCCTGAAATCTTTAAGAGATTACTATTTTTAAAACTTCATTTGTGCATTCCATGCTCTGCCTAAACTTTGAGTCATGACCTTACAGAGAGGCAAAAAAGTGCTCAAGATTAGAGAGAAAATGGAAGCACCATGCTCCTGAAGTTAACGTCAGTTTTGCCATACTCTTAGACTGTGACACAGGCACAACGCTCCCTCTCTGGGCAGCACTTTCCTTATCTTTAAACTGGGATAACATCAGTAACTGTTTCATAGGGTGATTAATCAGATTAACATGTTCATAACAAGGCCTTAGAACAGTCTTGCTGTCAGACAGCTTGAACCACCAGTGAGTGATACATGCATGACTGTCTCAACAGGTGACTTGTTTCGTTTTGCTTTGTTTTTCATACTGGAAATTGAACTCAGGACCTTGCATTTCCCAGGCAGACAATGTGCCCTTGAGCTATATTCCCAGCAGATGACTTTTAATTTTATTAGTAGAAAGACTAATAAAATCAGATTAGTTCCATTAGGTCCATTTGTACCACCAGTGGTACAAGCTACCCAATAGGACAGTGATGTGTGAACCACTGGTAGTTCTAGCTGGCAGGAATGTGTTGAATGAGTTAAGAAATACAAAATGCTTAAAAAAAAAGAATATATTTATGTATGTATGTATATATGTATATATATATATATATATATATATATGTATATATATATGACACTGAACCCAGCACTTGGCATATAATATGAGACTGAATAATTTCCCATTAACTCCTCTTAATAGCAACTGAGTTACACTGTCAGTCTACTGTCAGTCTATATATTAGTTAGTAACCACATACAACTATTTACATTTAATTAAAATAAGAAATTAAATGTTTTGATCCTCAGTTATACTGGTTACATTTCAAGTGATTAATGAGCAGCATAGCTAGCAGTTGCTGAATTGAAGAGCAAAGATACAGAACATTCTCGTGATCACAAAAATTTCTGCTAGAGAGCACTGAGCCATAGATTAGAGAAAAAAAAGAATCAAGAAATTGCTTTGAAGAAAAGATACACTTTAGTGTTCAACTTCTCTATTGCTTATGAGAAAAGTCTGGTTCTGACAGTATTGGGCCCAATGTTTTTCAAGGTCTTAATCGATTTTTGTTTTATTTTGCAGGTTTTTTTTTATCAGTACATATTTGCAGTACATAACTATTACATTCCTTGTAGGAAGTTAGTACATATAAAAACATATCTTAATTCTCTTTTCATCCCCTTCCACTCCCTTCCTGTCTTCCCTCCTCCCTTGATCTCTTGATTCCCTTCCCTTTATTTATCTTTCATTTTACTCTTTATTATATTGTGGGTTTCTCACATAAGAGAAACCATGTGATATTTAAGTTTGAATCTTGATTTATTTCACTGAATATTATGTTGTTAGGGTGCAACCATTTTCCTACAAATTACTCGTTTATCCTTCCATATGACAGAGTAGTATGCCATTGTGTATAAATGTATATTCTTTATCCATTCATTTGTTGATGGACATATAGGTTGTTTCAAAGGCCTAGCTATTATGAATTGTGCTGTTAAATATGGGTATGCATGTATTACCATAATATAATATCTTTAACTTTTTTGGGAAGATATTTAGGAGGGGATTATCTCAGTCGAATAGAACATCTAGTAAAAGTGATTTACACTGTAGAGTAAAAAATACATCCTGTGAGGTAACAACTAACTTTTGGTCAGAAATGGTTCTAACTTTGTTTGGAAGGTTCCTCCAGTTCCTTTCATGAGATACTTACAATGCCCTGTACTTACTGATTCTATGAGTGAGCATAATTCTTATAGAAAAAAGGTATTTTTTTTACAACATCCCAATGACAGTAATACAAATATTTCCTTGCCATGCCACTGTCTGGCAGTAATAGAAAAGTCAATTTAAACATTCAAGGATGTGAACACGGACTTTCATGTAACCCTAAAGTATTTCTAGGCACTTTTCATGTATGACTGGCCCATTTTGTGGTCTAGTGTTGTCTCAAAATGCTTGGTTCTTTTTCTCAAGAGCAAAATTGACATATTTTACTTTTATGCATGGCTCATCCCTGTCATCACTGTCTGGTAGTTGGTTTGTTACTGTTTGAGAGCAAAATAAAAAAAATACAGAAAAAAGGCAAAAGATGGTTATCATTTCCAGTAAGCATAACATTTATCTGAAACCTCAACAGTTATTGATGCTATACCTTAGCCAAAAGAATTCCTGCCATCAATTATTATTATATAATGGGAGAATCATAAAACTATAAAGGAAAACTAGGAATAAGAACAAGAGCAAGATACTTAATCCCAGAACACCTCTATCAAAGTTATTGAACGTGCTACTCAAATGAAAAATCTCCCCCAGTATCTCAGCTTCATTCCATTACAGAACTCAAGTTGGAAAAGGGCCAAATAACTGAGAAGAAAGAACTCATTTTTTGTGAATTTGCATATAACTTATGCATTTTTATTAAGCAAAAAAATTGATTATATTGATCACTAAACCTTGTCTATAAAACAAAACCAATGGGTCTATAAAATTTATATCATCAGCAACTGTTACAATTGACTTACCTTTATGTCATTTCATAGCTTTTATTATTATATACACAGAATCTCATTTCATCTTCAGGTCATTTTCCTGAGGTAGGGAGCATTATCCTCATTTATGACTAAGGCTCAGGAAGGTTAAGAAAATCATCCAAGGTCATACCGACAGAAGGAGTTTAGAACTCATTCTGACCCCATTATACCACAACATCTCTTCATTAAAGAGCTGCAATATCTTTGCGCTGACAAGTTAATTTTAATCCAAGGAGAAAACAACAACAGCAAATCCTTCATCACAGAAGATTCAGATTTACAGTAGAATTAGACAGAGCATTTTGTTTTTCTCTACCTATAGATGATCATTAGCAGTAAGTACCCTCTGTCACCTAGGGAAAGGGGATAGCTAAAGTTAGAATGGAGAATGAAGATAGATGGCTACTGAAAGAAGAAGGAATTGTTAACTCTGTAGAGGGATTTACTTTTTTGTATCTTCCCAACGCTGGTAAGGTTAGACATGGTATGCCACAGGATGCGAGGAAAACACCAGTCTATCTTGTACCTCCATTCAGCTTTTGTCTTTCAACCTGTTGACAAATTCCAACATTATTTGCAAGGACTGAAAAAAGAACTAAAAATACCCGATTCCAACCAGACTTCCCATTTGCAAACAAATAGCCTGTGAGCCTCACTAACGAAGTGTTCTCCAGACTGCAAAGAATGAGAAAATGTTCTTTTGACTCCTAGTCTTTCTGGCTACTAGTCTTATAGGGAGTATGGAAACTGACCCCAAACCAACCAGCACAAGTTGTGGTGTTCTCGGGACTCTGCATGTAAAGCTGAGACAGAACAAACTGTGGCTCCCAAAGGAGTTTCCAGCCCCAAGAAGAAGGAGGAACAAATATTTCTACATAGGTACCTTTATATTGACATATACAGAGGCATGTGAAAATGACTGAAAGTAGAGGACAGTGCAAGAGACATTGTAACCATGGCTTACATAAAGAAGCAACACAAGAAAGGGTGTTCCAGGCAGAGGGATTTTTTAAGCTAAGGAAGGTCGAATGCTCAGTAGTGCTGGTAAAGGAAGCAGTAGCCATGTTGGATGACACATATAGAGTATTTAACCTTTGCATCAGCCACTATTCTAAGAACTTTGTATGCATTAACTCATTTAATTAGATAACTTTATGAAACAGGCATAATTAGGTTTATTTTACAGAAGAGAAAAGTGAGGCACGGAGATTTTTAAATAATTTTCCCAATGTCACACAGCTGATATGAAGAGGATTTTGAAGACAAGCCCAGGCCACCTTGATTCAAAGGCCATACCTCTTACCAAAAACTGTCTTGCACTGGAGTTAGAATGTTTGGTAAAGGTAGACACTTTTTTCTGTGTGGCTAGAGAGAGTTTGTCAAGCTCAGTGCTACTGACATTATAGGTTGGACTTTTTATTTTTGCAAGTGTCTGTTCCGTGCATTGTGTGATGTTGAGCAGCAGCCTTGGTCTCTAGCCATTAGTGCCACTAGCACCCCTACCCTTCAGTCTTGACAGTTGAAAATAAAGTTCCTCCAGAAATTGTCAAGTGTTTTCCAGAAGCATGTTGCTTCAGACTGATTACAACTAGGTTAGTATAAGTTTCTGCCTTTGCAAAATGATGTGTGCTCAGACTTTATAGTTTCTAATACTGTAAATGGTATAGCATAATCCAGAAGCAAAGTTCAGGAAATGACTTGACCTAATGGCTCCTAGGAAGAAGCCAATCCCCGACTCAAAAGCATAAAACTCAGAGTATGCTCTAAGGTCAGAAGTAAGGAAACCTGGATGCAGGGAAAAATACATTACTCAGTTTTCAGAAGCTCCAGTGGCAGGTTCTGTGTCACTCTGTAAGCATGAACACAGTTACATAAATGGTAAAGAGAGTATCACTGTAGAAATACTTGGTAACAATGGAAAACATGGAAATATTCTTCCCCTAAATCTATGTGAACAAAAATTTTAAGTGAAGGGTGTAAGTTTTCAGAGCAGTTCTCTTATAACTAGGGAAGAAAAAAATCTATTCAATTTCCAAATATTCTATAATAAACACAGTCCTTCTATAAAACAAAATGTGCTTTATTTTTTACTTAAATTTTTATGATTAAAATTCATATCATTCAGAGTGGTTCCTTGGGTAGAGAAGCGACAACACCAAGTTAATCATGCCACTCGATGCATATTTAAAAAATCAGCTTTCTTCTTTTTCACTGCCTTATTTTAGCTACCAGTGAATGTTTTCTGATGTCATTGAAATGATTAGAAAGATTTTTTAGTCTTCTTTTTAGTACTGCCTTGGGCAATTTTGTGAGGAGAGATATATAACTCACATATCATAAAATATACCGTAAATGTATGAAATTTTTAATAAATTGTTATAATTTGGCCAACCACCACTCTACTCCATTTGAAGATATTTTCATTACACTGAAAAATTCTCTTTGCAGTAGATCCCTATTTCCATCCCTGGCCAGCCAAAAACTAACAAAACACTATTGCTTCCTCTCTTTGTAGATTTTTTTTACAAATAGAATTACAAGTTAGAGATAAAATTACAATAATAAAAAAGAAGGAACTTAACTGCTGATATGTGGTACATGCATGAATGAATCTCAAAAGCCTTATGCTCTGTGTAAAAGAAGCCAGATGAAAAAGACTATATACTTTTATTGTTGTTCTGTGGATTGAACACAGCACTTTCACATTAAGCTGCATTCCCAGACCATTTTTGTTTTTTTGAGACAGGATCTTGATAAGTCACATTTTGAATACAGTAAAGCTTCAAGCTTCCAACCAACTTTGTTGTTTCAAACATTGGTTTCTCTTAAAAAGAATAACTTCATTGCCTAAGGAAAGTTATCTGATCCCAGAGGAAGCAAGCAATGTATCTCTGACTACAGAGCCAACCAAGAGTCAGTTTTATGCTTCACAGTCAGACCTGGGCAATATCCTGGGATAAACAGCTTTCTATCTTAGCTGCCGCTTCTGTCAACTTAGGAATAACCTCTGTCAGCAGATTACTCTTAAGTTTAAGGTCACAGGATATGGCCTGATGCATGGTCAACAGTCAATAATCAGTATCTCCTCCAAACTAGCATGTAAGAGAATCATTCAAGACTTTGAGGATGGGAAACGTGCCTTGGATGCTTTTGTAGAGTCTCTCTTCTATTCAGATATGGAAAAAACTTGCCTTCCAGCAAGACACATCCTGATCACTCGTGTGCATTGCTCAACTCAAGGCAAGACCCTGCCCTCACAGTCCACCTCAGTGTGGTATCAGTGACAGCCAGGAGCACTGTGAACTGAAGGTGGGACCCAGCTTCTCAACATCAGCTGCTTTCCTGGTAGCAACACCAAGCCTTAGCAGGCACTGCAGTGGGAAAAGTACATAATAGATTACATCACCTTCAACAGATTTGCTAAAAAAAAAAAAAAAAAAGCTACACTAATACAGAACTTCAGTCTAGATCAACTATGAGGCTAAGAGTGAAATTTTAAACAGCTGGAGTGTTTCAAGCTTTACAGTTTGTCTTTGAAGAAGAATGCTAAGCTTTTAGATTCTTCATAAATAGTAAATAGATTTAGTCGCAAATATCTTATAATAAGTGCTTTGTTCTTTTTATTCAAAGGCAAGTTGCAATTTCTGATTAAACATGATAAATCACTATACAACATCCATTGTATGAGGATAACAGCTACCAAGAAGTGCAGTTTCTGCGATGATGAAAAGCATTTAAAAACATTAAATCTCACACATCTGCCAGACATTGTTGGGAAAAGAGGACACTGAGCAATTTCTGCTGGCATTTTAAGGACAGCAAACAGCTGGCATGGATGTAAATAGTTTTAATATGTAAAGGAGAAATCTATATCATAGGATTCAATGATAAATCCTCACCTCGTTGGTGATTCTTTCATACCTTTAAGACATAACAAGTTTCTTCTTCAAGATAAATCTCAACAAAATGCAAGCAGTCAAAAAGGGCAATCAATGAACTCCCACAACGGCAAAAGAAACAAACAATAATTTGAAAGTCTGAAGGACCGCTGGTTTCAGGTGTGTGGTTGGAAGTAACACTGTCCTGACACATGCATGGCATGGGGTAAGAGTAAGAGTCTTTGGCTGAACAACCTGTGGGGGTGGGGTTTGGCTATTGTGCTATCTTGCCTTTCCCAGAAGATATTTTTCTATCCCAGCACCATTGATTTTCCTTGTCCATTGGAAACCTGCCTGTAGAAGCTAACAGACAAAATACATTTGATTCCCTTTATTTCTTGCCATCTCTTCAGTTCTCAATAAGAGTTGGAGGGATGAAATGAAACAGGTTGTTGGCGCTTCACCCATACAACTCTCAGCCAATAGAGTTGGATGGCCAGCTAGCAGGGATTCCTAATGGAAGATGTTCTATACTAGGATTATTTGGAACCCAAACACTAAACTGAGCACAATGCAGTATTGTTCATGCATGGCAGGCCTGCCAATCACTGAGCAGCTTCAACAAGACATCTGCAGACACCAAGCTTCACGAGAGTGGAAACCACTTGTTTCCCTCTTCGGCCCTTATTCAGCTTCGCTATCTAGCACTGCCCTTGATAGTCGGTAGATGGATCACCCATTTTTTTTTTACCAGCATATAAAATATAGGGGAACTGCAATGCCTGCATTTTCATCTAACATCAGTTGAACCCCACAAGTTCTACAAAAGAAAAAGGTTGGAGGACAGAAAAGGAAAAATAAATTGTCCTACCTCTCTTCCCTGTCAACTTAGAGCCAGCCGACCCCTCCAAAGTGGGGAATAAGCCTCAGCAAAAATGCAATATAAATCCAATTAAATAATTCAAGATTCTTCAGCTACTGGCCTTAGAAATAAATGAATAATTTAAGACAATGCTTCTCAGATTGTAGTGTGCATGCCATACTCAAAGATCTTGTTAAAATGCAGGCATAGATTGGATAGGTTGCTGTGAGTCTTCTGTAATCAAATCTTGGGCAATGCCCATGCTGCCACACTTTGGATCATGTGGTTTTAAGCAATTTTGAAGAAAAATTTTTTTACTCAACCCAACTTTTGCCATTTATGCTGACTTCGAAACAACCCCGTGGAAGATATGAGTCCATTAGACATAAGTATTTTAGCCTAACTGCACAGAATCATTGTATAATTAAATAGTGAATGTGAAAATTTGGTGTAATCCAATTGGTTATCATTATCCGAAGTTGTTTCTATCACTTTTAGCAGAAAACGTACCAATATGGCAAATTATAATTTCACTATGAGGTGCTTTGGGATATTCTTGTCAGTACAATGACTTAAAACACCTAAAGTAATAAAGGCATAAATGATAAAATATTCAAACCCTATTTGCACTGTCATATACACTGATCTTAATTACAGACTACAGATTTTCATCTAATTGCTAACAGCAAGTTGGCTCTTGAATAATTAGGAGGAGGAGGGGATGCAACTTACCATCACTGGAATAGTCTGAGTACAAAAACACTTTTGTTTTTCAAATGTCACAATGACATTTTCAAAAATATGAGATAGAAAGGTGGCAATAAAAAACTAATGCAAAAATTAACCCAACATTGGATTCTAATGGCAAGGCAAGATGAACACCAGTTGAAATACGCATGTTCTGCCTCAATGTCTCTCACCACTGCTCCTTTGAATCTTTTTTTTTTTTTTCAGTACTGGGGATTGAAACCTAGGGTCTTTCCATATAACTTGGTATCCAGCTCTTTTTCATTTTCTTATTTTGAGACAGGGGCTCAATAAGTTACCCAGGCAGGACTCAAACTTGTTATCCTTTTGTCTTACCCTCTAAAAGTGCTGGGATTTATAGGTATGTGCCATTGTGCCCAGCTTCCATCTGTCTAACCTATGCTGCTGCAAGTTTTTTCCTAAGAAGGATAAAAAGTACTGTCACCAGAAAGGGTCCAAGAAGGTTCCCACCAAGATAAGAACACACACTCACCCAACCTGTAGCATTAGGTTATTAAGTTGCCAGTTTACTGGCACCCATCATGGAGTAAGAAATTCCAGAATGCATCAATAAGAGGCATAAAAGGATTTATTAGGTAGAAATTTAAAGTACACACTCAAAGAAATAGAGTATGGATGAGACAGTGAGAGAGTAAGAGAGGCACTATGATCTGGAAATGAGTGTACTTACTTTATGGAGCTTTGTAATATCTTTAAGATGGGTAACCCAGGATGTGTATGCCTAATGTCTTTCAGGTTACCCGTATGTTGAACTATGTTCAAAAGCAAATCATTTGTATGTGTTTGAAATTGAAATATGCTTCCCACTAATAAAGTTGTTTCCTTGAGGATGGAAGCCAAATTTATAGGTCAAAACCACAGCCCCAGAGTCCAATTAATAGGTTTATTGTGTCTTTATGACCTTAAGGACTTTTTTTTAAATTGAATTTCCTGGAAAGAAAAAAAAAAAAAAAGGCTTGAGTAACTTTTGTGTCCTGAAGTGCAGTTTTCCTTAAAAATACAATTTTAAAATTTCAATTTCCCTTATCTCATTTTATCCTACCTTTATTTCTTCTAACCCATATCAGATTCCAGTCATGTTCTGTATCCAATGATTGTTATAGAAGACCATTGACAGGTTGCATGCTTTGTTGGGGGTCCTCCGACATGTGCAGTGGTGCTAATGCTACAGATGGCTCTGCTGCTTCCAGTCTGAGAGTCTCGGCAATGGAAAAGATCTTAATGTCAAGGTCAAATCCCAAAAATGTGATCTTTCACAAAATGCTTGAGTACCTTGGAAAGGAAAGCACACGGCTCCATCTTTTCCATCTTCAGATGGTTATCCTTCACATGTTATATCCTAAGTGTTGCACAAAGCTGGTACATTTATGTTTGACAATGACTCTTGAGTGGATGGTATAATTTACATTTGACCCTTGTAGAAACTGAGGCATAGAGAGGTTTTGCAATTCATGAAGGTCACATGGCTTCTTCTAAAATTCATGCCAATTTCTTAAGGCTACATAGATAATTCATTTTCAGAAATAGTAACATTGAGGGTGTCTATGTAAGGCTTGTTGGAAAATGGCATATTATTTGTAACTATGGTTTCCAATTTCAAAGTTTTTACAAAAGAGATTGAATATTTAGTCTGTAACAAATTTCAGATTCTAATGTTCTCAAAAATGTTAAAGAAAATTTGGGACTGCCTCCATGAACAGGAATTTCTTACCAGATTGTATGAATGAAATGGTTACATTTTTGGACTGGTGATGATCTCTTCAAATTCTTAATAGAGAACATAAATGAAAAACAGTAACTCAGTGTCAGTATGCTGATAAAAATTTTGAAAGAATTTTTATAACAATGCCAAGAGTGTGTAACAGCTGAATTTATATTTAAAGAATACAATAGCTTCTCCTTTATTGAAAAATGTAATATTGAAGTATAAATGTCTTGTCATGATGTGAATGGATTTTGAATCCAACCCAAGCTTTTTTCCTCTCTAATGTTTTCAATAATATGATGTTTTAATTTGATGAGGGTGAATGCAGAGGTAGAGCCAATACCTTTCAGCTAACTAGTGGCATCAAAAGGATGGTATCAGGATGCATTATTGATGAGAACACACATGTTTGACATCAACAGGAGGACCTAGACCTGCCAGAAGGCCCATCCATTTGCACTGCCATCTGTGTCTGCCTAGCACAGGGAGTGAGCTCTCCAGGCCCACTGTTAGTGAGCTCCTCCTGGAGCCTCATTGTTACTGGTCACTGAAGTTTATACTCTCAGCTTTGCTTGCTCACCCTTTACCAAATCAAAAGAGGCCATATATTTTGGCAAAAAGGAAAAAGGATTTATTGAAAGCTATCTCTGAGGAGATAGAGGGGCCCATTTGCCTCAAATTACTATCTTACCGTGTACTGGTGGTTGCAGGTCTTTTATAGTAAGGAATGGAGTGGAGGACACGGAGATAATGTAGATTCCACAGTTGCTTTATCACTTCCAGCCATCTTCAGCTCATCCCTCTCTTTTGTGTGAACCGCTTGGGGTCAGCATCTGCATATTCTGTCATTTCTTTTGGGCTGATGAAAGGAGGGATGGTAGCTATGTGTTTAGCAGGAGGACGTATAAACAAGTTGTTCATCTCTAAAATTAAAAGATCTAATTTTTAAAGTTTCATTTTATAGTGCCTGTTATATACCATGGGCCCCTTGTCCACCATGGCAGTAGGGCCTACTGCAGTGAACCTCATGTCCAGGTAATGGAGACTTCTTTTGTGAGCATCTATGACAGATGGCAAAAGCTGGATTTCAGTCATTGTATCCTTAACCTATTGTAACCCTGAGAGAAGTCACAAGTTCTCTTTCTGATCAAAAAGACGTCAAAGAGACTCAGACACCAGATAAGACTGCTAGTAGCCAGATAGCATTAACAGAACCAGTCTGAAGGGATCAGTATCTCACAACACTGCACAACTATAGACCAAGATGGCACCCCCTTGGCCAACTGTCCTATACACTGAGTGGTGTAAGGATCTCTTTTCTGAAAGGAATGACTCAGGACAAAATCACAGAGTGAAAAACATCTCAAAGTACCTCCTAGATGCAAATAATGATTCTGAGTGGCTATGTTCATTGTAAAGTCAGTCTTTCTGATTGATGATCAATTGCAAAGCATCCTGCCCCATAATCATTATCTAAAGTCCAGTCTGCAGCCTGCTCACATAACAGTGACTCGGAGCTCCTGAAAACAGTACAGAACCACGGAACCACCCAAATCCAAAAAGTTTGTCCTAACTGATAACTAACAAAAGGGATACTGTGTCTGTGAAAGACATCTCTGTGAATAAAAAACAGGAATTACAAAACTTATCTGTGGAGATCAAAAGTCATTTCCTCCTTAAGATGCATAGGTATGAGCAGAAAATAGGTTGGAAAGTCATCTAAGGAAAAAGAGGAACATGCACAAAGAACCTATTGTAGACGTTTAAGCATGGGTTAAATATAAAGAACACTATGATCTGATTTGCATTTTTAAAAGTAATCACTATAATGCTGCTTGGAGGAATAGGTACATATAAATGTACAGAATGCAAGATACTTGAGAAGTTGTGGCAATGCTGTTGACCTTGAACAAAGTGGTGGTGGTAGAGATGAAGCAAAGTAAAAGAAGACAGACAGTAGTTCATAGGTAAAGTTAACAAGACTTGGTGATGACTAAGTCCACCTCTCTACCCATAACAAATCCCAGTGACTTGCACTGCAGAATTTATCTATATATTCAGATTGAGCTCTAACAGTACAAGATATAAAACAACTAAATATATTAATACTAAAGAGCAGTATTATTCAATTAATACTATTAGTTAATAGCAGTATTATCCAATTAATACTACTACTAGTATTGTTAATACTAGTAATAGTATTAATACTATTAATATTATAAGAGCAGTATTATCCAAATGCAGTTCATCTTTTTGTTTATCTGAACCATGTAGTAGACAACATTTTTTTCTGACACACATGGCCAATTATTTTGGGATATTTACAAAGTTCCCTCCATACATTACAGGTGTGACCCTATGTCAAAAATAGTTCATGTGAGTATGAAGAGTTTAGGTCAGGTACAAAGTTTAGAAGGAATATTCCCTGAAGTCATTCCCAACTCTGAAAGCAACTGCAAATTTGTGAGGAGTTCCCCAAACCAGATCACATTTTACAATTCACTTAGAAGAACTCTCAAAACTCACTAAAAACTACTACTTTCACAATATAGATTATTACTGGGAAAGATTAAAGATGAAAATCAACTAATAAAAAAGTGGATAGGACAGAGTTCAGAAATACCAAACATGAATTCCTTTCCCCATGACATCACAGACATGTCCCTCTCCAGTATCTGTGTGTGGCAACACATACAGGGAAGATCACTGAGGCTTAGTGCCCACACAGTGTTTACTTGTACTCTATTATGTCTGCACAATTGATTGACAGGCTACCCATGTAACCTAGCTCAGTCTCCAGGTTGACTGATAATGCATAATCCAAAACTCCCACCCTAACTCATGTGGTCTTGATTTGGATCACCAATCCCCACTATAAGTCACATGGTTACTGATTTGCAAAAGCCCCTAGGTACATAAAAATCATCTCCCAGGAGTGAGAAATCCTTTGGGTCAATGTTAAATTATTTATTTATAAAATGACAAAACATCAAAAATTGGTGATTTATATAGCAAAATGAAAACAAAGTTAAAGAAATATTGCATTAAAATGAAAGTATTGGTTTGTAGAAATATGCCACTTTTCTTATAAAAAGTATCTTAAATTAACACCTGCCCTAGTTTTCATACCTCTCAGATAGCAAATTTCTAAGAATTTCTTGACTACTTCTCCATTATTAACTTCAAAAAGACCACTTCCCATGATAACTTAGGGAAAAACATACTTTTTGAGGATAGTATCAAAAAGGAATTTTGGGCTACATTTTAGCACTGTGATCTTTCTCAAAATTCTGAGTTTCTTCTTTGTGAGGTTGGGGGTTTGGTGTCATTTCTTTCTTCCTGAGACAGTTGAAGGGGCAAATTTTAAAGTCTTCTATTCCTGTATGTAAGAAAAAGTTAAAAGGAAACTGAGAGGCAGGATGAGTTCCTGTCTAGTATGTCTACTGCATATTATCTGCCACTGAGAAAATTTCCATGGAGAATGATATTTGACCTAATGTTTTAGTTACGGTACAAAAATCAAGAGCACCATGGTAAGTTGGCCTAGTCACTGATATAGTATCTGCATTTTTTTTTTTTGCAAATTAAACCATCCATTTTAAAGACAAATGAAAAGATTTAAAAACACTAGCAGATGATAGAACATTTTGGGCCACCAGGAATTTCCAAAATTAGTTAAGTCAGGTGACTCCAAAGCATTCCTAGGAACTAATTTAATATTTTCTATCACTGCCAAAGAAGCTCTCTTTATCTTTTGTAGGGCTATGGGCTCACTATGCTAGATAGAGGAGCCACTGTGAGTGCTAACTTGCTATGGACTCATGTTGATGATCATGGTTTGCACCATTTGCTATTTAACTTCATTCTTTGCTGACTTAGTCTCTATGCAACACAAAAGAATATATTGCTGTAAAGCTTTCAATTTTCCTTATTTTCCATGCTCTATGAAGCAAGGTTTTTACTGACTTCAAATTCAGATGATTAAATCTTTTTTTTATTTTAAAGAGAATAAAACCAAACAAAATAAAACACAATAGCATCAATCAAAGCAATGAACATGACACAGGACTTCAAAACAAGATAAAAGGAAATCAACAATGGCTACCATAATACCTCTTGTTATCTTCGAAGTAGCTGCCTATACCATCAGACATAATAAACTCAAACAAAACAAAATAGAATAAAATCCATCAAAACAAAACAATGAAAACTATACAGGACTTCAAAACAAGATAATAAGAAATCAATAATGGCTACCATAATATATTTTGTTATCTTTGGAAGAGCTGCTCATGCCATCAAATAAAATAAAGTCAAACAAAACAAAACAGAATAAAACAAAACAAAACAGAACAATGAAAACAATACAGAGCTTCAAAGCAAGATAATTGATAAGCAATGACCATCGCATTCCCTTTTTAGACATTTCCTCCCCTTTCACTTTCACAATATCTATTGTGCATTCTGGATCCCACTAACTCCTTCAGTTTTTTTATACTAAGAAGACTACATGATATTCACCCATATGACTCTGAGACATGATCTCAAGTTGTATTCATTTACTTACAAGAGCCTTGAGGTTATCTTTCTTTATAACTGAGTAGCTTTCCATTGTAAAAAAATACCATATCTTTCTTATCCATTCTGCAGTTGATGGGCAAGCTACCCCTACTTTTTTATGGTTCACTGTCACATAGAGCATTGTTTTCTCTCCTTTGACTTTAAATGTATTAATTTCCTTTCATGTTAAATGTGTTTCTTGTATAAAACATATTGATGGATACTGTCTCCCAATCCGCTCTGACTGTGTTTCTTTTTATTTGTGAATTGAGGCCATCTACATTAATGGTTATGGTGAACCTGCATTGCCTCATCTCTGCCTTGCTATTTTCCTGCCACTGACTGCCTACATTTTCCCCTCCATTCAAATGCATGCCCCACTTGGCAATCCCCCACTCTGCCACTGTTCCTGGAAGTGTGGTCATTTTTCTCTCTCTCTAGAATGTCCTTCAGTATTCTTTGTGGTGTTGGTTTGGTGGTCATGAATTCCTTCAGTTGTTCTTTGTCATGGAAGTATCTTATTTCTCCATTAATTTTGAATGATAGTTTTGCAGGGTACATCAATCTGGGTTGGAAGTTGTTTTCTTTCAGGTCCTGGAATATTTCACTCCAACCTCTTCTTGACTTGATGGTTGTGTTGAGAAGTCTGTTGTGATTTTGATTGTTTTCATTTATAGGTTATCTGTTTCTTTCTTCTAACAGCTTTTAATACTCTGTTCTTGTGCTGAATTCCTGGGATCTTGATTATTATACATCTGTTATACATTTATTTTGCTTATGGTTAGCTGGAATTCTATATGTCTCATGTATCTGTATGTCAAATTCTTTTCCCATGCTTGGGAAGTTTCCTGCTATTACTTCTATGTATTGCTTTTTAAATTAAATGTGTTTCTTGTATGCAGAATATTGTTGGATCTTGCTTCTTGATCCATTCTGCCAGTCTGTGTCTTTTGATTGGTGAATTGAGACCATTAAAATTGATGGTTATAACTAATATGTATTGACTTATCTTTTTCATATTACTTTCCTGTGGTTGAATCCCCCTCTTTTCCCCCTCCCTCTAATTGTTTGCTTCCTCCGAAGGATTCCTTTTGTTGGGGTTCATGGAGCTATAGTCATTATCTCTTTCTAGAATGTCCTTCAGAATATTTTGTAGTGCTGGTTTGGTGGCCATAAATTTCCTCATGTGTTCTTTGTCATGAAAGTATCTTATTTCTCCATTAATTTTGAAAGATAGTTTTATGGGGTACATCAATCTGGGTTCAAAGTTATTTTTCTTTAGAATTTGGAGTACTTCACTCCAAGATCTCCTTGACTTGAAAGTTTGTGATGAGAAGGCAGCTGTAATTCTGATGGCCTTTCCTTCATAGGTGATTAGTTTCATTTCTATTCTTCTGTTGAATTTCTGGAATATTGACTATGATATTCCTGGCTGTAGATTTTTTGATCATTGCTAAATGGAGTTTTATATGCCTCATTTATCTGTTTATCAAATTCCTTTTTCTCTACCAGAAAAGTTTTCTGTCATGATGTCTGCAAACAGCTTTTTAATATTATTTGTTGCATCTCCTGCTTGCAATTGATTCTAATTAACCTTAAGATATTCTTCTTTGTCTCATCTAGCAGCTGCTAGATTGATTTCTCATGGCCCCTTGCTAGCTTTGAGAAATCCTTCTTTTCCTGGTTGCTAACCGTAACCGTCTTCAATATCTAAGATCGCATCCTCACATTGGCCTACTCTGCTTCAAATACTTTCAATGGAGTTTTTATTCTGCTGGATATCTGCTTGAATCTGCTTTATAGATTCTATTTCTTTCCTATGATGAGCTTCCATAATGTTCTTCAGCTCACATTTTCTTGTCTGTGTCTGCTCTAATGTCGCTAAGCATGGTGTGTATTTTGGAAATCCCTGTAGTTATCTGACAGATTTCTGATTTCAGTTTTTCCAGAGCCTCATTCAATTGCTTTGTTGCGACCACTTCAGAGAGACCTGGGTGGGGAGGGGCTTTCAGATTGTCCCACCACATTGCTCCCTGGATTTGCCTTTGGGGAACTGGATGTCTGGGATTGCATTTTGCTTAAGTGTCTTCTCATTTTATTTTCTCTCTTTTTTTAGTTTAACTCCTGGGGTGATGCTTGTAAGTTGCCTATGGTGGGTTGCTTTTTTGGTAGTATTTAGGACCATTATGTGATGATTACTTTTCTGAGGTACCTTCATTTTTTGGGTTTTGAGTCTGTTGGAAGATCTTACCTCTTCAACTTGCTGGAGAAGAGAAGTTGTTGCTTGTTTGACATAGTCCCTGGTTCTTTGGCACTGTGCCACAGTATTTTCTCCAACCATTAGTCAATCTTGGTCATGGAATACCAGTACCAACAGCTGTTTAGAACAATTATGTTAATTTTGGCTATAGTAGTACCAATAATGTCAAACCTAGTCTAAATATGACAAACGGGTCTAACTCTTAATTTACAACTTTTAACTGTAAGAACTGGGTTTATGATTATATAACAAAATGTAAAATAAACTAAATAATTATATGCAGTGCATAAGTGCTAAATGAGTCAATTTTGCCCTTGGGGGTTAAACTTTAAAATAGATCAAGGAGAAAATAGAGAAATGGAAGAAGAGAAAGAGATTAGAAGTAAGGTTGAATGTGAAAGGGGGATTCATGCCAACTTGGAGAACTTGGTACAGAAGACTGAAAGAAAAGAGAGATGAAAGAGATAAAAAGAAGAACAGAACAGAGCCACACCCACAAATAGGTTCACACTCATATAAAAACAATTAAAGAGAAAGAAAGAAAAAGAAATGAACAAACAAACACAAAAACAAAAACAAAAGCAGTCCACTTCCAGGATTCTCTTGGTTTCACTAGTAGATAACCTGTGGAGACAGAGTTCTGAATCATGCTAATCTTTCCCTGAAAGCCAGCAGTACCCTTTGGTGGGGTAGTAGTTAATCTCAGCAGTCCTGCCTGGAGACTAGATCATTGGGCTTGCCACAGTCCAAGCAATTAACTTGGGTCTGAGTCAAGCTGTAAGTTGCTAGATAAGGCCCGGTGGTTTAGTTCAGTGGCACAAGCACCGGCCTGGCAAGCCAACAGCAGTTCAGGATTCTGAGCTCAGCCAGCCCAACTCCAAGATGGCTCCCATCTCTCTCCCATGGGAGGACTGAGTCCTCTGCTTTCACCACCAGCCAGTGCAGTCCTCCGTGTCTGCTGCTCCTCTCCACTGCTGTGTCTCTCTACAGAGGCCTCTGGAGTCTCCAGCTGTCACTCTCACCATGACCATGCATCCCCATATTCAAACAGTTCCTCTCAAACAATGAGTCCATCTTAAGGCAAAGGCACCCCAGCTACCACCTTCCTCTTCGTTGAAGTCTCTCTTTTTACTCTCTCTGTGGGCTTCAATTCACACTTCAGATTATTCCTGGGTCCAGGGGATGCACTTCCCTCCTTCTTGTCTTCCTCATGATGCTATATTCCAGCATCTGGATGGTGACTCTCAGAGAGGTTGTTTTCCAAGCTGTTTACTGCTCTGCCAGCTTCCTGGAAGTCTTCCTGCACTATTACTTCTGTAAATATACTACTTATGTTGTTTGTGTTGACCTGTGCTTTTTTTGCTGACACCTATCATTCTTAAGTTAGTTTTCTTTGTGTTGTCTTGAATCCATTGAATTGTTATTTCCTAGTTCCTTGCTATTTTTAAGAGATATTTCCTTTTGCTATCACTGACTGCAAACCTGACTTCAAAGTCTGAAAGTTTATCTTGAGTTTCTTTCAAGTGGTTTTGCCAGCTTTCAATGGGGATTTTTATTTCCTGGACATCTCTTTGAATCTGTTTGATGTATTCTAAATCTTTTTGTTATTTTGTTCATTCAAGGTTTCCCTCATTTTCCTATGCTCCTCTATTTTTTTAATCTGTATCTTCTCTAGAGATGCTCAGCAATTTTTTATTATGTTTTTCATTTCTTCTTTTACCTGAGATAGTATTTCTGTTCTAATTTCTTTCATAACCTCATGAAGTTGTTTCCTTACTTCAGTTGCCATAACTTCAGAAACTTCAGGTGTGCACCTCCCAATCTCTTCCATGTTTACATCTCCTGGACTTGCTCTGCATGTGTTGGAGGCAAGAGACTGCCTTTTACTACTTCATCTTGACTACGCATTACCCACTTGTTCTTCCAGACAAGGGGGTATTGGGGTCCCAGGCACTTCCTGCATTGGCTACATTTTTCCGAAGCAGTGCTGGCTATGTGTATCTGTGGCCATCGGGTGCACTGGTACAGAGCTGGCTGCTGCTTTTCCCAGCCCATACTGGTAACCAGCCCATACTGAGAAGCGTCACAGATGGCAGCTGGCTGCTGCCTCCTGGACTTAGCTGGTTACCACAGGAAGCATCCCAGATGGCAGCTCAGACAATTAAATCTTGAGGTTCTTATAAAACTGAGAATCTTATGGAGAACTTCTCTTGGTTATTTTCACCTAATTATGGGATTTATAGAAGGTAGAATGTTTATTTGCAGTCATTTCATTGACATCATCAAACATCTAGTTTTTTGTTGAATTTTCAATCTTGATAATATATAT